>CARXXK010000004.1:38067943-38373890 GCA_949089665.1 Macrosiphum euphorbiae
TCACTCACTCACGTGTACCATTCAAAAGAAGTTTAACTTCGCTCGCGCGTACTGGAAACACACATTTTTTTTCTATAAATATCAATAAAACTGTATTAATTGTTTGGTTAAAAGCATGAAAAATTAATGCAAGGCTCATAGGATATTATTCCAATTGAATTTGAAAAATATTAAAAATACATGGTCACAATTTTTTTTATAAGCATTTAAATTTCGAATTTTTACAAAATCCATAAAAATCACAAAAATGTGCAAAATATTTTGAGTTAGAAATTCATGAAAATTTTAATTTTTAAATATTAGATTTTAAAATGTAATATAAGATTATAAGAATCATCAAAAGTTTGTCTACCTTTATCAAAAAAAAAATGTCTAATAAAAAGTAAAATTAAATTTTTATGAGCGTCTGAAGTTCAATTTTTTACAAATATTCTTATTTTGTTATAATTCAAAAACAAACAACTTAAGATACTTGAAAATTACACCATACATTTATTTTATCAATTCCTATACTTGATAACATTTCAAAAATATTTCGATTCGTTATGAGCTATTTACAGAATTGACCATTTTTAATTTGTATAGGTAGTTTTTTTTTTTATTAATGTCAATAAAATTTTACTTTTTATGTTAAAAAGCATAAAAATTGAATGCAAGGCTCCTTATATATTGTTACAATAGCAGGTGAAAAATATTAAAAATACATACAGACATTTTTTTTTATAAGCATTTAAAGTTCAAATGATAACGAAATTTATCAAATTGAAAATCTACAAATTATTTAGTAGTTAAAAATGTATAAAATGTTCGACCTATAAAAGTAGGGATTGGAAATTTAAAACGAGATTCCACATTTCCACGTAAGTAGTTAATTTTGTAACCAAAAATTCTATAATAACAAATATAAAGTTCAAATTTGGACGAAATTAGAACGATTTTAGTTTTGTCATTTGTGTTATATTTTAAAAATGTTATTTGTTGATACTCGAAACTTCTAAAGTATATTATTTATATATAAATGACATAATTCAACTTAACGGCTATCATATTAATAATAATAATATAAATATAATATAAAATATCCTTGGCTGAAAAACCATCTGCGTTCAGAATCGTTTTTCGTATAAAATAATATTATACCATTGAATTCAAATTTAATACCATACATTAAAGTGACCTACTTATAACCTACTGTACAGTAGAACGACATCCACTTACTCGGTTTTTAACATAAATATATTTTTGGGATATTTAATAAAAAGATGCCAAAAAAGATATTTTATTTTTTTAAACGATGTTTCAAAATAGAGTTTTTCTTCGTCATTGTTACTTATTAACAAAAATGAATTTATCATTCATAGATTATCGTAGTAAAGGAAAAATGTCAAGTAAGTAGTGTGCTATGGTTTTTTTCCAACTGATTTTGATTCATACTTTGGTTATCACCATAGAAAAGCAAATCAACCATGATTATTCTAAAAATCAATTTCTAAAAGCATGTAACAAGAAATTTTTCCTCTGCACTATATCCAAAAACATGTAATATATTATGATTTCTCAATTTCTCTCAAATATGGAAAATATCTAGTTTCTTATGCTACTTTATCTTTGGAGAGAGTTTATCTGTACATATTTTTGTACTATAATTAAGTTCCTTCAGAAAAAAAAAAACTACAAAACGTACGAGTTTTAAATTAGTGGTCTAATTTGCAAGAAAAGATTTTCTGATATTCGCATTTTCAAAAGGTAGTCAAACAGTGATTTTTGAGGTTCACGGGGGAAATTGTAACTTTTGTTTGTTTATAAGTGGTTGGCATTGGTTGCAGCAGATTATAATAGTAACTGTAGAAATTAGTATTATTATTATTATTTGTTTATAAATGGTTGCCATTGGTTACTCGGGCAGATCAGATACAACTATAATACAAGAATGCAACAAATTGTCGCGCTTATGGCATCGAACAAATTCATATACTTTATCTTAAAACCAAATTTATGTGTGTAGCTATTTATACATACTCAAAATCTACTCAATTGAATTCGACGAACATCTCAGAGATGTCAGAAAATATTATAGAGTACCTAAGTCGTTTAAATCATGTTAAAAAATATTCCAAATGATAAAACCAATCCGTGAAATATGGTCTCCCATCTAGGTAGAATTATTTCACAAAGACAAACACACTAAAACCGATTTGTCAGTGAACTGAGGTAGTGTGGTACACTAAAACTGAGTTATATCTACTAAAACCGAGACACACCTATTTAGCGTATATTATACAATACAGGATTGGCCACAAAAAAAAATTGCACACGAGCGAAAACTACGAAGCAAAATATTTTTATCAAGAGCAAAAATTAATAAGATTACGTAAATGTTTTTAAATCGATTACAACCCAAAAATGAAGATTTCTATAACAGTGAAGTAGTATAATGCTCTGTAAAGACTAATGACATTGGCATGTTAAAAAATAACTCGTCATTAACTCTTACATTGAAATGTAGCAATGTAAGTTAAAAACAATTTAAAAAAGGTGCTTAAGTGGGTGTCGCTCTGCTGTACAGTAGGTTACAAGTGGGTTACTGTATAATAGATGATATTAAATTTGAATTCAACGATATAATATCATTGTATAAGAAAAACGATTCTGAGCGGAGACGGTATGTCAGTCTATGTATAAGATATATTATATACATATCTATGGTATTAAACAAAAAATTGAACTATAATAGGTACCTATAATAAATTCCAAATTAATCATATCACAATGTCCATTATAGGTACTTATATAACGCGTTATACATCAACAAAAACCGTGATACTATCATAGATATATAATAGTACACTTTAGAAGTTTCAAGTACCCACGAATAATATTATTCAATCATAACAAAATAACTAAAATAGTTATTCTAGGTTTTTTAATATGTAATTTCGTCCAAATTTGAATTTAAAATGTCTGTAAAAAATAAGTGTGTTCATATATTTTTTAGATTTTTTGGTTATAGTATGAACTATTTATGAGAACCTTTGTTTAAAATTTGCAATCCTTAGCTATAAAAACTGAACATTTTATAATTTATTAATTACAATGATTGATAATTTTCGAGATTTTGATAAATTTTGTCAAAATTTGATCTTTAAATGCTTATAAAAAAAAACTGTGCCTATGTATTTTTAATATTTTTCAACTGCTATTGTAACAATATATCAGGAGCCTTGTATTAAAATTTTCCACTTTTTGGCCCAACAGATAAAACTTTATTGATATTTATAGAAAAAAAAACTAAAAAAAATTGAAAGCTGTAAATGTCCATAAACAGCTCAAAAAGAGTCAAAATATTTTCAAAATTGTATGGTGTATAGGAAATGCCAATATAAACATTCAGTGAAATTTTCATGTATCTACAGTTATTTGTTTTTGAATTACAACAAAATAAGGAAATCGCTACATGGGAAATCGAGTGAATATTCAATGTTGTAAAAATTTGAATTTCAAACGGTCATAAAAATTTAATTTGACTTTCTTATAGACATTTTTTTTTGATAAAGGTAGATAATCTTATAAGGAATCTTGTGTTTAATTTTAAAATCTTAGATTTAAAAAGAAAAATTTTTACGAATTCTTAACTCAAAATAATTTGCTAATTTTCGTGATTTTTCCATATTTTGTCAATTTTTGAACTTTAAATGCTTATAAAAAAAATTATGACTAAGGATTTTTAATATTTTTCATCTGCCTTTGAAACAATATATTAGGAGCCTTCTATTAAATTTTCAAGCTTTCGCAACCAACAAATAAAATTTTATTGCTATTTTTAGAAAAAAAACTAAAAAAAAATGGAAAATGAAAATGTCCCTAAACAGTTCAAAATAAATCCAAATATTTTGAAAATGTTATCGTGTATAGAAAATGCAAATATAAACAACCAGTGAAAATTTCATGTATATACGTTCATTTGTTGTAGAGTTACACCAAAAACCAAAATCGATTTTTTGGAAAACCAATTTTGCGTAAAAATTCCCGTTTTTCCTTAATTTTTATGTTGTTTTTCTCGGCGCTTGTGAAAACTACTGGGAAATTTATACTTTTGACCCCCCAAAGTACCAACTAGATTCACTTTCCTATCAGAAAAGCTACTGATGAAGAAAATCCAAGCACTTTTACTGTCCTAAAACGTGATGACAGACACAAAAATAAAAAAAAATAAAAAAATAAAAAATAAAAAAAAAACACACATCATTGTAAAATCAATACATTCATCGTTTCACTCAGAATCTAAAATATATTTTTGAGGTTCACATCCTATAAATATTTAAGTTATCAAAAAACACGTTTATAATATATTATAATTTGATACACATTGAAATTAATGTTAATATTTTAAGCTCTTTATGCCATTGATGCTGTTCTATAATATAAGGTATTGCATTTTAAGTTAATAACAATAATGTATTATTAAGATATAATAGCATAATACTATAAGTAATATTGTAATAATAATATATTATGCAACTATGCAAGGTTTTTGTCAGAAGATGGTTTGTTCAATATAGTACATTGTTCAGGAGTTCAGGACGTATAACTACACAAATACTTTTAGTATAAAATAAATTACTAATAGTAAGATAAGTTGTCTCAATTTCTATTTACGAACAATTCACAACATCATAAAAAATTGAGGATCATGTTATGCTAACCAAAAAAGTTTACAAAAAAATTTAGATATTTTAACCGATGATAATTTTTTAGACACTTTCAGATTTTGATTGTTTTCCACCTGCTATTTCTATTAATGTTTAATATATATTGTAATACAGGTAGTACCTCAACAATAATATTATATGTCATCACTTTTCCATTTTATTAATAATTCACCCTGTCACTAAACAGCCACTAGAGCCGCTCTACAGTGCCCGTATATTACCTCGTATTACCATAAAGTACTGCAGAGGGAGGGGTTGTGACCCGTTTGATAAAACACGGCGAGCAAAATATTAATTAGAAGCGGGCGCGAGATGTTGCGACTGCGACTTCGTACGAAGGAGCCTTGGGCGTCGGCGGAGGAAGAAGGATTCGAATTTCATCCCAGGCACACCGTCGACAGTGGCGGTGGAGGTGGCGTCGGGGTGCCGATGCTGACGGGGTGGTGGGACTTTGACGTGCAGGGGCCACCCTCCGTTCAGCAGTCGACTGGCGAGGTAGTGCATGCGGGGTGTATGTCTTCGGGTTTTGTATTAAGGTATACGAGATTATTCGGAAGGAACAAAGGATCCCTGCGGGTCTACTTTCGAGCCGTCTTAGCGTGCATTATTAAATTGTATGCCGCGTCAAGAGAGCTAAAAGACAGTGGCTCCGGGAAATTCTAATTTAACACGAAACGCCCGGAACACGTCGTCGACTAGAATGGATGGGAGGGGGGTGGCTGCAAAACTCATCCCTCTGTGTGTTTTGTGCTTCGCTTAGGTATATCGTATATACTTATATAGAACTGAGCGAAATCGTGTATATGTGTGTGCGTGCGTGCGTAAACGTGTGCGTGTGTGTTTGTGTGAGCTGGCGCGTGTGTGCGTGCGTGTGGAAATTCTTTGGGCCAATAAGAATGCCGGAGATACTTTGGGAGCTCCACCCTTTCCTTGACAAACACCTTACCGTACCAACCCTCCGGGCTACCGGTGGGGTAGGTTTTAAGAAGAAGCCATCATGGAAAATGCCATCCACTCCTCCACCGTTACCGACCCGCTTTCCGCCCACCACCACAGACACCGTGCGATTTAATTTTCTATACAAAGTTCTGACGACATTTCCGTCAAAGTCTCTTTCTCTCGCAGTTCTCTCTCGCTCTCTCATTCAATTCATCCGTCTTTCTCCTACTTATATGTCTCCGTATCGTTTTCTCTCTTTCTACCTCTTTACCACTCTTCCGCACATACGGTATATAACATATATATATATATATATTATATATCCTCTTTCCCTTATCAACTTTACCGCCCCCGTTGAAATTTTCCAGGGTTTTCAATCGAATGCATTCCAGCGGCAGCAGCTCGGCTGATGAGAGAAGTTATCGCATGAGAAAACTTTCCTATTAAAGTGATGGGCAATGTGCGTATCTATAGAAGAACTCCTTAAGTTTTAACCAAGATAAATACTTAAGTTCTCGGACTAATGGTTATTGGACGTTTTGAATTGATGTGCAGAACAAAATACTGAAGAGAGTGAGGAGCGTTTATGTTTTGTACAAAACTTTTTTTCAATAACTGAGTCCAAATATATTATTATAGTAAATACAATAGGTAACTATAATATAAGATTTTAATCTACAGGTTGTTAATACCAGTGTATTTAATATATTTATATATATTTAATATAATCGTATATTATATCGATAAATCTGTCAAGAAGTTTCATCACTGGATGGATTCTTCTTTCAAACCTCCAACCCATCAACTTCCACAGCGCTTGTACTTATTGTAAAAAAATAAATTTACAGAATGTATAAATTAATTAATGATGTAACAAAAAAAAATAAAAATATATTGCTATGCATACAGCTACTTGTATGTATGTTCTACACGGAACCTAAAAATTACACTAATTTTGTGCATTAGTTAGCTTAGCATAAAACTTAATTGCTTTACATACAAATTATAGCTGTTATGTTCGAAGAATCGAAATTTTACATAAAATCTACTTTCAATTACTTTCATTATTTTAGACACTTTTTTCTGTTCTCGTCTCTAAAAATGAGACAGTACATAGTGCCGTAACTAGTAGTGGTTAGGTTAGGTTAGGTAAGTACCACCCAGGGTGGTAATAAGTGAGACCCCCCCGAAAGGTTCCAGCTAACAAAACTATGTCAAAGTGAAAGATTATGAAATTTATTTCACTATTTAATTGGATGACAAAACTATTGATATTAGGACAGTGGTTCTATAAAGTTAAAATCTGTGTCTAAGGATATTTTATAATATATTTATATTATTATTAGTAGAAGAAATTGTTGAATATATTTTTTCAAAAACATTACATATTATATTTCATTATTACTTATTATAATATCATATATAATTGTTATTAAATTAAATATCAATACTGCATACTACAATACCTATAACGGTGTAAATAAGTTTGCTATAAAAATCGGTCATAATTAGTTTAATAATTTAATTATGTTTTATTACAACATTAAACCTAACATTTTTTATGTCTTTGTTTTATAAATATCACTTTTCATTAAAATTAGAACTTAAAATATCTACAAAAGTAATAATTGTGCATATGTATTATCGTTATTTTTAAAACTGTGAAATACAAGCCTATGATGAATATTATTATATTTTCAAAACCAAGCTATACTACTTGAAAACTGTGTGAAGTTTTAAATAAGTACAAAATACTATTGTAAATGCTCGGCTCAAAAAAATGATTTCAAACACGGTAGTAAAAAAAGTAGTGAAAATACATTTTTATATTTTTAAATTGCAGTAGGTTAGTATTTACAACTTATGAGAAATTTTTTATTCAATTTTCAAGTTTTTTGGTCAAGCATAAAAGGTTTTTTCGACATTTATAAAAAATAAAACGTATAATAAGTCTAGTTATTCAAAATTGAGTATAGAAATAATTAAATTATAATTATTTTAATTGAAGAAATAATAAAATTATTATTCAAGGTTCTTCTATAAAATTTTTAAATTTTAAATAGTAATATAATAACAAAAACTGTATCAGTATCTTTCAATGTTGTCAAAAATTGGATTTCGATCGCTCATGAAAATGTTTATGAAATTACACTTGTAATCTAGAAAATGCTTATATATAATTGAATATTTGAAATTTCTCTACAGTTTTTTCAGTTATTTTAAACCTTACTTTTCTACTTAAGTAAATTAGTAAATTTAGTAAATTTAGTCTAAATTTAGACCCTCGTAAGTATCAACTATACCTAATTTGCTACCAGAAACTACCTTAAAAATTGAAAATTAAAGCATTTTTTCTGCTTTAAAAAGTGATGACAGAAAGAAAAATACAATGTTAGTGTTTAAAAGTTAGGACTATTTATGCCTCGAAAAATTATCATTGTAAATTACTATTAAAATAAATAAGCTAATAAAAATAACAATATTATGTTATTATAATGCTGTTTTATGGTGCCCCTTCATAATATTTCGCACTGTGATCCATAAAACGTTTAGTAGTAGTGGCACTGACAACGCAAACATGGACGTGCCTTCATTAAACTAATAAAAATTGTGAAAAAGTAAATACCATATTTAAGACCACAGTCCACAATATTTGAATAATAATTTAGTATAATATTAATTTTGAAAGCTTTTTAACATAAATGTTACTTGATTGGTAAGTAGATGTTTTCTTAAGTTTCACTTTTGGGTAAATAATATGCATTAATATTTTATATCTTAATTATTAGAAACAACTGTAGGTTATATAATTTATCTTTCTAAATTAAATATACATAGGAATCAATAGTATTCAAATAACAAAAAGTGGATAATCCCTTTAATTTAACATCTGGAATATAATTATTTATAAATGTTGAATATACTCTTTAGCAATTCATTTTAACTGTGTATTTTATCGTAGCCTTACAATAAATTCTAAAGATTTCATACTTCCATAGTGTACATTAGTACTATTCTTCATATAGAGGTTACCTTAAACAGTTTTTACGATGTGTATTGCAGAATCCAGTACATGTGACATTGACATATTATTGTACATTATCATAATATAATTATGTCAGTTTTGTGTTAATTTACAGGGATAAAAGATAAAACTCGAATAATTATTTTTGCTTATAGGCCTAAGTGATGTTTTTTTTTTTTTTTTTTATTGTACACACGTATTTACGTATTTACGTCTTTACGAGTACTTATAGTACCTACTATGATTGTGTATGTGAACCACCCCGTATAAATAAATGTTCATAAATTATAATATATAGTATACACAGTGTTTCACAGTGTTCGTTCGGGACAATAACTTTCTCAAAATCAATAAAATTTTAAATTTGTATTTGATTTCGGAATAAATAATTACGAGTCTACGATTTATAAATCTGATTTGTCTTATCAAATGTTCAATTAAGAGTATACATTTTCGAATGGTTAAATCTGTTGTAAAGGTTGGCCAGGAGCCGGGTGTATTAATACGTATAGCCGAGCAGCTATATGTACGTGGTCAACACCGGCGAGACACCCTGTATGTGTGCATACATATAATATATACACTGACTACATGATTTTAAAACGAATAAACTAAAATCCCTCACACAGAAATCGCGGGCCCCGAAAGCCTTTTCGGTAAATTATTATATACGTAAAACCGTGTGTCGACAACGACGAAACGCATTTAATTGCGAGGGCATTCTTGGCCCGGGCAAACGGAGGTGTAGTGTGTGTACGAGTGGACGTGTGTGTGTGTGTGTGTGTGTGTGTGTGTGTGTGTGTGTGTGTGTGGCTGCTAAGAACGGAAAACGGGTGAAAGGAAAGTACAAATTATGTATATATATATAGGTACAAGCGCAGAATGAAAGCGCTCATTCTCCTTTCCACCCTTGCACAGTCGACGACGACGACGACGACGACAAGACCGTCGCGTGGGCGGCTGTTTTCTCCATTTATGCTCCGATGAATATGTGTTTGTTCGCCCGAGAGGAAACACTCGGCAGTGGGGGTGGGGTTTTATTATTCCCGTAGAACCCCGTGAGCGCATTATCATCGGCGTCGTCGTCGTCGTCGTCGTTTCCCTCTCTTACTTTCTCTGTTTGTGTGTGTGCAACTCTGTATCGTTGTATGATATATATATACAATTCGTGTACTGAGTGCGTGTGGAGCAGATGATTGTAAGGTGGAAATATTTCATCGTATTTGCACCACACGTTGAAGAGGTGGAAGGAAAATTTCCGTAAGAGAACTCGAGAAAATTTGATGAAAAAAGTTGGGCGCGAAGTGTGTGTGTGTGTGTGTGAGACCGTTGTTTTTGTAGTTATTACTTTTAATTTTACTAATTTAAATTTATAGATGTACCTACTATATCCATTTGTCACCTAAAAAATTAAAGTACGCTTTTTATATTTTAGAACAAATTAAGCTAAAGTTACGCGTCCAAGGGTCTTATTTTAGTTCTTCAAAATTCAAGTTAATTGTAATAATGATAAATTATTATTACGTTCAATAACTTCATATAAAATGAGTAGGTATACACTTAAACATTTTGTATGGATAATAAACCACTGTAGGTTAAAATAAAAACAATCACATATCACCTAACGATAAAGGTGCAGCGTAACGGAAAATCGGATAACAGTATAATATTATGCATAATATAATTCAAATGGTCGTAAATGACGAGGATAAAAGTAAGACAATAAAAAACGGACATATTTCCGACCTATACAATTCTCGGTACCTACGGTCTCGCTGTATACACTACTATACAAAGTGGTAAGTAACTAAATAGACATATTTTACCAGAGCCCGGCAACCGATATTCTCGAAGTTTATAACTTGTACGTACTTACAGTCGTACATAGGTATATATACAAATAGCGTGGTAGCGTTAGGTGGACGAGACTTATAGCTGACAGAGTTTATGATAATATATAAATCATCGTTTCAGCAGCCTACACCCGACAATAATAATAATAGTTATTATTATTATTGTTATTATTATTCATCGGCTGACGTGACAGAGATTTATTGTCGACCCAGAGCAACGATTTCGCCCCCCCCCCCCATCGCCCTGCGTATAAATCCGTTTGCTATTTCACCGCCACTTCTGTTTCGTTGCCACCGCCTTGATACAATCTTTAAGAAAATCCGTCATCTGTTATCGGCCAAGAAACACGAAAGCCCACCGCAGTTTTCTTGGGAGATTCACCGAGGGGTTATTAATCATAATAATAACTTATCATTATTACGATTAACTTGAATTAGTGGGTGTACTAGAGTATAATATACGCTATATATACTGTACAGCTTAAATACAACTGTAATACAACAATATTTATAATTAAATGCATATATCATACTCATAAAAATAAATATTTTATTAGTTACTACTTATACATATATGGGTAGGTGGTGCTTACATAAGGATTGTTGAACCAATTGTGATCTTATGGTCTATAGTAAGAGTTGACAATAGTATTGATTTATTAACAACCATTAGCAATTTCAAAATTAATCATAACGTAATTATAAGTTTTTATCTACCAAACATTAAATGGACTGTATAGTGTAAAATTTGAATAAATATCTTAAAATATAATGTTTGAAAAATGTAAAGTAAATAATGCAGGAGTAGGATATATTTCGCAGTTGTTATAAATATTTTAAATGTATGCGATGCGAGAACATTTTTTCTTAACATAGATATGTTTTAGGACGGAGTACAACTGTTTATTCATAGAAACAAATCAGCAATAGAAATAAAAGCAAATTTAATTAAATTCCTAACAAAATGTAGCATGCTACTAGATATTTTTTCACTACACGTCTGAACTATACCCAAAAACATGTCTATGATTTCTCAATTTTCCCTGTGTCAACAACTACAATGTCTATTAGCATGCCGGTACTCTTAATAATGTATACGAGCGACATATTTTAACCTTATAATAACTAGTTATGAAAAAAAAATTTTTGTATACAATCAACACGAGGTTTTATGTTACCAAAACGTCTTCGGCGGTCATGATATTATATTATTATATTCGTATTTAGGTATACCATCGAAAAGAAATCATCCCTTCTACCTATACTTTACGTATATATTATAACCGCTGGTCGCCTTAATATTATCGTATCACGCACATTAACGCAATTAACCTTTTAACTCGTATATTCGAATCCCAACCGGGCGTATCATATTCGCAGTGTATAATATACCTCTCGTCAGCTATAGGTAAGCGGTGCGAGTGTAATGTTACCTGAGTAAGAATATTATTGATTACTTGTAATTCACATCAGCTACAATATTATTATATTCCTGGAACGTACCCTTACATATATTATATATTTTACGTATAAACAAGTACCTATACGTAGGTGCACACACTGCGTCTTATGATTGTTAAAACAATATAATATTAATGGGGTCGTATATTATAACATAGCTATCTGGTTTACGCGTGTACGCCTATGTATAATATGTATATACATTATACACGTAGTTATTTTTATTCATTTTTTTAGAAGATGGGCCCCCCTGAACATGTCTGTGTGGTGGTCACCCAAATATACATAGTTTAATTAATCAATTATTAACAGGTTGTTTAAACTAAAAGGTGAGCAAGATGTGCAGTGTCGCAATGACGATATTTAGATGCAAAAGTATAAACTTTTAGCCACGAGTAGGGTATGATTTAGACTAGTTGTTTATAGCCACCAAATATTATTCGACAGCAGTTCATTATTTCCAATAGAATATATTGTTATACACTTATACGTACTTATATCATAGAAAGGTCGGCAACAATGAGTTTGTTATCGTTAATTATATACTTCAGACCACTGTGCGACAATGGCGATATGTGCACCGGAACAGCGTGAATCACTGCAACCCAAATTGTATTGTAATATAATCTATGTATTTTTCTTATATGATTTATACATTAGAAATAGATCGGCTAAGATGTAGCAAACTAAATTAAAGCACATTTTTTTTCATTCTCATTATTGGAGCAAGATATATAAAAATTAATTTCAAGTAGATTTTAACTAAATATGATAATTAAATAATATTGATCAAAAGAGTGGCAGATCCAGTGGGGCAAAGGGGGTATTCCCCTCTAATAGCCGTAGTTTCCCTTTGTTTTACACTGCGTTAAGCAAATTTTGAATTTATTGTGCTTTTGTCCCCCCCCCCAGAAAAAAAAAATCAAGCCCTTGATCCGCCACTAGATCAAAACAAAATTACCGTGATAACTTAATAACATTATTACCTTTTTTCTTCCTAGGTACTATTGTTGTATGGAAGCCCGGAAAGCCTCCATAACGAAGATTTTACATTATCAGATTGTAGAAGTTTACTAACAAGACGGTATAAATATTTTTTCGATTGTTGAAAACAATAAAATAGTTCATAACGTTTTTCCAAACTACAATTAATACAAAACTATTTACTAATACTTATTTATATTTAAAGCAAACATTCATTAAGCTGATTTGGCAACCCGCGAGCATGTACCCACCCATCCCCTCAAATTCGACCCTGGATAGGGGGATTTTTAATATGTAAAAAAGAAACAGGAATAAATACAAACTATATACATATTGCATTATTAGTATTAAGTGGTGGAAATTTGGATGAGAAGAAGTATACTTACTGTGGCAATCGGACGACATGAATCGGTTATCGGAAAACCTGTATCCGTCATCCCCTAAGTTTATACATTAGCCGCACCGTGAGAACATTCGACTACCGAACGTAAGACTAACGCTGCCCGCCGTCTCCGGTCGAACGGGTTTGATCGGTCAGTGAAATGTGAATCGAATAATAAAAAAGAATACAAAATAGTAATATTGTTATTATCGGGACGACAGTACAAGGGGCGCACAAAACCTGATCGGAGTGATTCCGATACGTTCGACGACGTTCGCTGGCCGAGGAGATATTATATTGTGGGAAATCGAACTCCATGCATATTATTATAACATTATAACGATTGCACCTATGATCCGTAACATTATACGACAACAGGTTTTTTTTTTTCTGTATTTTTGGAGGGTTCGATTCTGCGCCCGGTCGACAAACGCGTTTACGTATGTTCCCTAGCTATAGGTAATTTAAATATTCCATCAAAGCAGTAATTTTATTATACCATAGTACATTTTACTTGACTAAAATTACAAGTCTATGCTTATACGTGTTACAATATATTGTATACATTTAAAAAAACTATTATAATCGTGTTATTATTTATGATATGATAATTTGTACCAATTGAATAGTGTACCTTTATTAATTAGGTAACACTTAATTACTCTTTGGTAATCATTTAACATGGTCTAGCGGGCCCCTGTGTCGTTTTTGGTATAAATTGTGCCAGTTATTAATATTTTATAAATTACCAATTTTTTAAATCTATTGTTAGGCAAATAACACAATTTAAATACAAATAGTTTTGTGTTCGATTTTTTATTTATTTTTTATGAATATAAAATACTTATATTTCAAAACGTAGTATAAAGGTGTTATATGGCTACAACTGTGAAAATGTATTTTAAGAAATATTCAATTTCAAAGGGGTCTTATTTTATTAGAATTGTATTGTTTAATTAGACCCTGTGCAAGGATCTAGCAAGGGTTAATATTAAGCTTATAAGTAATTATGTATCCATATACACTACATAATTGGTTATAAACTTATAACTATTATAACTTTTGCAGCATCCCAAAAAAAATATTCAAATAGTTTGACTTTTAGTTAATTCCCAAGAGTATGTTAGTTATGTAAAATATGTAATATGTAATATGTATACATATATTAATAGTGCACACTTCACTATAATATTATAAAGTTAGTGTATTTTTATTTTTTAATAAAATGCTTTTCGTAGAATTAAAACAAACTGAAATTGCCAGAAAGGAAGATAATGTTTTTGAATTCGTCCATAAAGCACTGAGATCTTTTAAAACATCTACTATAGATAATAGTATTAAAATTAATAATTAATTTTGTATTGATAATTCATTGGAATATTTTTTTGATAATGTTCCTATTAAAATTTCAATACCAATGATAATACATATTAAATAAATAAAAATCGTAGTAGGTACTTGGTAGTAGGTACCCATTGCAAGTTAAATAATTGTCAGCCGCAGTATAGCTTTGAAACCAAAGCTTATCCTAATAAAATAAAAAATTATAAAAAAACTTCCTTTTCTTTGTAATGATGTTATCCATGAATTAATTTTAATTTATTCTATAAATAGGATATTTTTAAAAGTGAGTGTATACTTATTTGGTTTTCAATGGTGCTTATTAATTATTAATTTTTTTTTTCAGGTTTTGGGAACCTTTTTTAGGTAGATACTTAAAAAATTCAATTAACGTTATGAGTCCAAATATTAGAAACTAAAAAACAATTTCATCTTAAATAAGTAATAAAAAATTACACCAGATAATATATTTCACCTTTATGTTAGCCCCATATTTTAATTGTTAAAAAAAATTTAAACCATCTATATATTTTGTTGTGATATAAAATATATTTATATAAAATGGTAATAAATATATATTTCCAACTAGGTATGGTATATCAACTTTTAAAAACGTGTAAAACGTAGGTATATTTTACAATATTTGCAATGATATTTCAACCCAAAACAACAAAAGAAAATCTCAACAGTATCAAAATTATATTTGATCATACTTACCTTAGATTATAGGTATGCATCATAACATGAGGTAACCTCCTGGTACCTCCCATACAGTGATGTGCAATGTATCTACTACTGATGAAGTTGAAAATAATTTTAAGGTATGGTAAAAAAAAAGGTATGTTATATAATATGTTACCAGCGCTCCCTAACACACCTTACACCCCCCTTAAAAACCACAACCACAAATACTCTCTGAATGCACAAATTTTTAAATTATTGCAACATTATATTATACTTGAATAAGATTATCTTTAGGATAAAATAAAAATTGTATATTTTATAATTGTAAAAGTACATAAAAAATATTCTAATTACTATAACGTAAACTAGGAACATATTTTAAAATAAAATTAATATGAGTATAATATTAAATAAAAACTCTTTTACTGACCTATAAGTTATATTAATTAGGTTTATACAACTTATCACTCATCAGATGTTACAACACAATAGTTAGTTGGTACATACTATATACATATGTTTTTTCAGCGCATACTTACGGTCCCAAGTATTTTTGGTAGGTATGCACTCTTTCTACATTTTTTTAAGAATTTTTGTGTAGACTATACATTTTATATCCATTCACGCCATCCACTTCATCATTGATCCTATAATTATTACAAACTACAACTGGTGATGACTGCTAACTAGTCACACAAACTCTCAGTTTTGAACAATGTTATAACATTTAAAAAAATATGTCTAACTGCCAAATCATTGGTACCAACGTTACACAACAAATCTTGCATCTTCTAAGACTTTCAACTAGAAATATTCAATCTGGTAGGTATCTGATAGGCTGCATGTTCCCAACCAAAGGTACTCGCTTACATCTAGTTACACCAGCAGGCACCTAGTCAATAAAATGAATTATGAAGTAATAACATAATATGTTAATTGTTTATATGTTCATATTGTTAATTGTTTATAATAATTATTATAATAATATTACTCAATACTATAAATTTAAAAAACATCGAATATGTATTTTCTGGTATCTCGGTTTTAGACTTAGCACGGTAAGGTACAAAATATTACTCATCAGTTATATAAGTTGTATCCTATATAATCTTGAATAATAAGTCAAAAATCAGGGAAAATCTTTTATTTATATATTAAACCATACTGAGGTTATTATTTTTTTTGAATCAAATAAATAACCTATTCAAAATATATTTATCTAAAATCATCAGCGTTACTTTGAATTGTATAGATTTTTCGTTATACCTGAGAATTGAGAAGTCATTAAACTAATCATGGACAACAGCGATTGTAATTATTAGGATACAAATTCTTAGGTACCTATTTACAAGTATATTTGGTTTTTAGTATACCTTTCAATACCAGGTTTCTGGTTTCAAGTACCTAAACAATTAGTTTATGATATGTTGAAAAATAATAACCGATCAGTTGAACATTAAATATTTAATTAATAAATAATAAATCATTTTTAAATTTAAATTCACTAAACCAACATTATATTTTGGTATTAATAAATTATTCATATTTTACCACACTGCAGATTTAATTAATTAATCAACCAACATAACTCATAAGCATATTATTATTTACGTCTGAACTTCAAAATCATTATATATTATATATATCTATAAATGTAATAACTATAATCAGTGTGAATATTATCAACTAAAATGTATTTTTGTGATTAAACACAAAAAAGCGTTTGAGGAATAAAAATTACATTTTCAAAGCTATCATTTATTATGTGTTGTTGATCATCCCATTATTAATATATTGAATCCAATAACAAATGAATTTTTATATAATATTATGTACTATTAATATATATTTTAATAAGGTTTATCCAATACGCCCAATATCGCCGAAAGCAATAATATTTTGCACTTGCCTTATATTATATTGAATTTGTATTTAAAATGTAAAATAAATACGAGTCGAACAAAAACTGTAATAATTAAGAACACTGTATAATATGCACTCATTTATTATGTAGTACCCTATACGATTCCAGGAGGAAAAACTGTTTGAAGAACAATGGAATATTAGTCGAAGTGGATTTATTTTGCCTCGTCTGAAATATTATCTTGAACACATATACCAAACTATACGAACGCACTTATAGCATTTACGAGACCGTGATATGGAGATTAAAATCGCGTATACCTCGTCTAATATATTACAAGCTTTTCTTGTTACCTACAACGCGTGGTACAACGGTATAATGGACGGACGTCATTCACCGTCGAGTTCAATGTGAATGTCACTCGACAATATATTATTATTTTACCTATGGGGGGGGCTATGCATATATTTGTCACTTTCTTAAATACTTGTGAGGTGTCCGTGTGGCTGTTATTAACTCGTGGTGGTGGCCGGGGGGGTGTAATGGGTGAAGGAGGAACGGATAAAGAATTCGAAAAGACCGTTTTCGGAAAACCGTCATAATAATATAATATACGGCAGGTGTTCGGCGTATACGCTGCCGCCGCCTCCGCTTCTGATAATATAATATGTGTGCATGTACACGCGGCGGCCTAAAAACATCAATAACCCCTGAGCGGGTACCGCGTGGTGACGGCGAGCGACGTGTAAGGGATGCCAGCGGCGGGGAGGTGTGGCCCGGGCGTGACCGTCCGGGCGCCCGACCAATGGGAACGCGCCATCCGACCGGGTCGATGAAGCTGGTCCTGGATGCGGCAGCGGCGACGGGAGGGGTGGCGTTCGCATCGTCTTAGATACTCCACCGCCGCCGTTTTTTGCCCTGCAAAAATATTGTCGGTTTTCCTGCAGGGCGCCCGCCGCCGTATATAATGTATGTAGTATATGTACAACCCTCCGTCCCGTTCCCGTCCCGGGGGTGTATATAGGTGCGTAAGGCCGCGCGTGCGTCTTCTCCCGGCACTCAACCGCCAGAATGGGGGTGGATGAATAATGGAAAACGCAAGAAAACCGACCTCAGCATCTGTGGCCCGTAAGTAATTTTTGACCGGAGATTAATGACGGCCACCCCATGAATATATATACGTGTATACACTGTAGTGTACACTCACACGCCGTGTGTGTAACGCAAGGCGGATGGGGAGGGGGGTGGGATAAGGTTGCAGAAATCTTAAGACTCTCGCTGATTTATCAAATTTCTCTGTAAAATATGGATCCCCTCGTCATCCCTTCCTCACGATTTATAATATATATGTGTGTGTGTGTGTGTGTGTGTGTGTGGGCGCGGGTATTATGATGTTTTTTGTCCTGGATCTACTGCCAAAGCGGCTGCCACCATCACGATGGAAGCAAAAAATACCCTCAACGGGTTGCATTAAGGAGTTTTGTTTACGAGAAACTAAAGTTTCAGCGTGCATAAGAACCTGTAGTTATATATTATATAGTCTTTGAGAATTGTTTACTTAGCACGTCACCATAACACATTATAATAATATTATCGTAAGCTTCTTTTCGGACGAAACAAAGGCCTGGTAATTATATATTATTTTATATAGGTACAAAGTGCGTGTATATTTAAAAAAAAACAAAATACACGCCACTGTGAAAGTTTTGTAAGGTTTCTCTTCGAAAATGACGATATTACTGATTTTAAAAAATATAACCTTATATTATCTTATGTAATAGTATGTATATGTTTTCTCATATTATTTGATAATAAAATATGTGCTTATTCGGTATTTCGGTGTCAATGATAGTATGATACTCTATTAAACATTATTTTTTTTCTTATTTTATATAATACACCAAAGTATTGAAATTTTTGTTATTTTTTTATTGTAATTTATAACTTATAGCAATAATAATATATGTATATACATCAATACTACTTCTTTAAATTTTTTTCGCAGTTGACATTTGTACATGGACTTATTTATATAAAACACTTTTCAGTTTGTATAAAAAAATTAGATTTTTGATCCTAGAATTTCGAGTTTTTAGTTGAATACCTACATTGTTTTATTTTCTCTGGACGAGAAATATTGACAACATTCAGTTACTATTATGTTTTATTGTTAATTGTTTTTCACAAGTTGAACTGGATATGCTGTAGATTCTACTTTGACCATCAAATAGTCGGGGTTAGTTTTGATATTGCCAATTTTCAATAATATTATATTTAATAAAGTTTCACATTAAATTACATTTTTCTATTGCTGTAATTTATGGGCCGCAAGACGTAAGTAGTTTATTTTAATTTCACTTGGTTTTTGGTTTGGTTTTTTCCACTAGTTTAGCCATTATATTGCTATAATTTTTTTCTTATTTATGTTAACATACTATGTCTGAAGATATTTTATTTTTATTTATATTTTGTTTTTGCAATCTATTTTTAAGATGACGCATCAATAAACATTTTTACTCGGTCTTAAACGGTTACACTATTGTAATTACCTCTCTACGTAGGTATACGTATTTCAATTATTGGGACTACATTATTTAAATTAAGTTATTTCTTATTACCCATTATAACAAATATAAAAAATAATATAACTATCAATTTTTTGTCTAAAACTTTTGTTAATGATTTGGTTTTTAAGAAATTTATTAGTAGGTACCGATTTAATTATTTTAATTTTTAAGTTTTTATAATTATTAATAACTACTTTCTTAAAAATAGAAATATTAAAAATCTTTTGACAAATTAAATAATATTATTCTTTATATTATAAAATTGTTCTATAATAGGTTATAATACCTTTATTTCAACAATGTAATCACTATTAGTAAGATACAGGGAGGTTTTAACTATAAACGAGTGTAAGATAGAAAAATAAAATTATATTAGTATGCCCTCTTAGTCACCTTTTTTATTGCCCACCGTGTATATTGGATATAGTCATATAGACGGGTTATTTAGTGCATTTATATAATAAGTTATTTTTTTAGATATATCAAGTATATGTATACAAATTTGAAATTGAATTAAATTCTATAGATTTATAATTTATAAATACTACAAATACCTATATACCTACATGGTATAAAATAGTGATAATTAATTGTTATTAAATTTGGTATTTATCAACGTTTTAAAGTTTAAACTTATATAATAACAATAACCCTGTACTGCGTTTTGCATGAGAAATACAATTAATAGATATAGAATATTATAAAACCTCCGTATAGACGTACCTATTTTAATAAACTAGTCGAAAACAAAAATGTATTTGGTATTTAATAAACATTAATAGTGTTCCAATTTTTTTGAACTGTTGAAATTATTGATTAAACATTATCTGAAAAAAAATTCCCACCTGGCTTTATACAAATTGTTTAAATAAATAAATATAATTATTCATAACATAATAAATATGCGTACAAATATTTCTTTTGTTTCAAATAATCTGCAGAATTACTTATACTGATTAAACTAACTTTATTTAAAAAAAGTATTATTTTTTCTTATAACCATTTATGTTACCTACATTTGATAGATTCACTACTCATATAAGTATATTACTATTGTTTGATGATATACTCATACAATTATTACTAAGCATTTTATTATTAAATGTGAATTAATTTAATAATGTTTTTGTAAATTTGAATTTTTAAAGATTATCAAGTTTATTTTAAAAATTAAATAATATTATTTTATCACATGCATCAAATTATTATGTTTAACTATTATTTCAGTTATTGTGTTACTCTATGTTAATAAGATTTTTTTTTTTTTAATATGCAATACCTAGTAAAAAGTCTTACCATAAATTAATCACTATCCTAGTAATTTTGTGTTTTTCAAAAAATATTTTTACAGAGTTTGAAGTTATTAGAAATTTAGAACACTGCATTTCTTAAAATAAATAAAATGTTTTAGGTTTCATAATTGCATAAAGGAAAAATATAATTAGGTTTATTATGAGGCGTCTATACGGCATTATAGCTGATTATAAAAGCTGTACCTAACTCTTTTACGATAGTATAACAAAAATTTAAAAATTACTGTAAAAACTCACTTGCCAATAACATAGATTTTAGATGAATAATAATACGATATTTTATTAGTAAACTCGAAACATGACACTATACGTCTATACGTGTGAACATCTTGAATGTTTTTCCGTTAAACTGATATTATTCCCATCAGCCTTACCCCCACCAGGATCAACCCTTTAAAACAGGTATTTATATATAGAAACCGTTTATCCGGTTGCCTCTATCCCCTCCGTTTGATAAACATATTTCGTCCTCAGGTGGGCGAAGTCGCAACTGGCCGATACTTAGCTGTGGTCAAAACGATGCACTTCCCCAAAACGCCAACAGCCACACGTGCATTATTAACCACTGACCGGTGCGACCACGGCGTGCGGCATGAAGAAAACGGACACCACGTGTTGCTTCGCAAATATTTGAACGAGTCATTTTCTTTATGTTAATTCGTTTTGAATAGCATTTGGGATAAAAATTAATTAATTTTGTTTTCAAATTAGTTTAAATAAAATTATCCTGTGATTTCACATTAAAATTATAATTAAATACAAATTGGTTTTTATCGAAGTGTCTAGATAATTGTTATTGCTTCACACTAAGTTAAATTTTAAAAAAAAACTAGATTTCAAAAAATGTGTTCTTGTGATTTGAACTAAAATAAAATATCTACTAAAATATAATATGTCCCAATTCAATTGATGCACTCCTAATCCTTATAAGGATGTATCAATCTGAATCGATATAATACTATTTTCTAAAACAGAGAACTCGCTTCTGTGGTATGGTAGGTTTCAAGTATCTATACTTTGTAATTTATTGCCTATAGGTTATTGTAATGAATATACCAAATTTAAGTTACATGATAAATCATTGTTTGCGAAAAATAAGTCTGGTCGAAAAAATGGGTTGATCAGCAACCATGATAGTTTATGTTACATTATTATTATTTTTTAACTCAGTAGATTTATTTCATGTATCTACACCAAAAACCAAAATCGATTTTGTCGAAAACTGATTTTGCATAAAAATGCCCGTTTTCCGATAACTTTTGTTTTGTTTTTTCCTGCGTTTGAAAACTATTGAGAATTTCAAATTTCACCTCACAAATGCACCAACTAGATTCACTTTCCCGTTGAACAAGATACTGTTGAAGAAAATCGAAGCAGTGTTATTGCTCCAAACGGTGATGACACAAAAAAAAAACACACCTCATTATAAAATCAATACATTCATCTTTCCTTTCAGAATCTAAAATAAAAGTAACTCTTAACTTTGAATTGTTCTGTACTAACTTAACTTAACAAGAATAAGAAGCGTCTTAAAAATAATAATTATCTTGCCCAGCCTTGGTAAATATGAATATTGAATATACCTATCTGGTACTAAAATACCTAATGTATTCATAATAATACACGAATATGTACGTTGCGCTTATAGGTACCTTCGAAGATTTCACTGTTATCTGGCGCTGAGTAAAGACGGTTCTAAGTTTGAGAAGTATACCATATAGGTATATATATATAATATATAAACTATGCATACATACTGAGTATAAATGTTTATTATATACTCGTAGGATAGTATATACCCATACGTTATTATAATATAGACAATTTAGTATATTATAAGTTATAACGTATAGGGAGTCTTGTATTTTAAGCGTACGACGTCGGAGGCGGTAGTGGCAGAACGACGGAGGTTGTATTATATATTATAGTACAAGAACAATGTTAATCCCCAGATGAGTATTCAACTCGCGGTCCAAGTTTATAACGAGCAAAGACGTGCAGAGATATACGTGTAGTGGAGAAGACGTCGCGCGGGACACGAACCGTGTTCGCCGGATGTATAGAATAAATATGGATTCACGGTGGTCCGGGATTAGTGGTAGTGAGTGGGAAACCTGTGCACATGTAGATATAGGGGTGAGCCGGGGTTTGGGGGGGGGCGGAGGTGGATAAGAACGCGACGGGGGGGCGTCTGTGTCGAAGAGTTGACGAGCACACCGAGGAAAGTAGGACGAGAAACGTCGACGGCAATTGTATTCCTCCATGTGCACACATCCTATGTATGGCTATATATATTGTCTCATACCTAAATCTGTCCTCACGTCCTCGACACACGTGGGCTGCGGTTGCCTCCCGGGTGAGAGTTTGAGAGTGTTTGACACGGCTAACCGAGGACGGCAACGCGCGCGCGCCGATCATTCTGCGACTGCTGCAAATTCTGTTTACTAAGAATATATTATCAATTTCCAATAGAAAACTCGAGATTTTACTGAGCAGAAATTTCGTTTATTTATGTTTTACCCAACACCGTCCTCCGTTGACTCCTCCGATTTTATCAATAGCGTAGGTGCGTATGGTTATCAGAAAGGATCCCGAGACTCTCATTCGCTATAACTTCTATCCAATATATTATAATATTTTATAATTATTTTTAAAAAATAAATTTTTCTTATTAGGTACATTAAATACAAAATATTGAAAATATATCTATACAAAATTAAAGTTATATAGTTAAAATTAGGTACCTACATAAAACTAAATTTAAAAATAATAACTCACTTTTAAAAACCTCTGGTTTTCAGAGAAAAAAATTATGAAAGATTAAAATAAAAAATAAGTACGTAAAGCATATTTAGTATTCTAAATAATAAGTACCATTCAATATGTTTGAATATTTAAAATTATTTTCTTGAAAACTGGTATCTGACAGTCCTCATTAAATTATAATAGTCTACCTACTCAACTTTAAAAGTGTATAAATAATAAATTATATATAGAACCAATAATATTATATATACAGGTATGATAAATAATTATGCATAAAAAATATATTATAAGAAATTAATTAATACATTTCAATAATAAAAAGGTGGGTAAGTGGATGTCGCTCTGCTGTACAGTAGTGGGTCACTGTATAATGGATGCTATTAAATTTGAATTCAATGATATAATATCATTGTATAAAAAAACGATTCTGAGCGAAGACGGTATGTCAGTCTAGGTTTAAGATAAATTATATACAAATCTATGGTATTAAAAAAAAATTGACCTATAATAAATTCCAAATTAATCATATCACATTATCACAATATCCATTAGGTACTTATAACACGTTACACATCAACATCAATAACAAACCCTGATACTATCATCGATATATAATAATACACTTTAGAAGTTTCAAGTAGGTATCCCGTACCCACGAATAATATTATATAATCACAACAAAATAACTAGGTTTTTTAATATGAAATTTCGTCCAAATTTGAACATAAAATGACTATAAAAATAAACTGTGATTGTATATTTTTTAGATTTTTCGTTAAGAGAATTAACTACTTACGTAGAATCTTGTTTTAAATTTTCAATCCTTAGCTATAAAAACTGAACATTTTATAATTTATTAATTACGATGATTAATAATTTTCAAGATTTTGAAAAATTCTGTCAAAATTCGATGTTAAAATGCTTATAAAAAAAAATTGTGCCAATGTATTTTTAATATTTTTCAACTGATATTGTAACAATATATCAGGAGCCTTGTATTACATTTTTACACTTTTTGGCCCAACAGATAAAACTTTATTGATATTCATAGAAAAAAAAACTAAAAAAATTGAAAAATGAAAATACCCGTAAACAGCTCAAAAAGAGTCAAAATATTTTCAAAATTGTATGGTGTATAGGAAATGCTAATATAAACATTCAGTGAAATTTTCATGTATCTATAGTTATTCGTTTATGAATAACAACAAAATAAGGAAATCGCTACATGAGAAATCGAGTGAAAATCCAATGTTGTAAAAATTTGAATTTCAAACGCTTATAAAAATTTAATTTGACTGTCCGGTAGAGATTTTTTTATTGATAAAGGTAGACAAACTTATGAGTAATCTTGTATTACATTTTCAAATCTTAGATTTAAAAAGAAAAATTTTTACGAATTCTTAACTAAAAATAATTTGCTAATTTTCGTGATTTTTCCATATTTTGTCAATTTTTGAACTTTAAATGCTTATAAAAAAAAACTGTGACCAACGATTTTTAATATTTTTCATCTGCCTTTGAAACAATATACTAGGAGTCTTCTATTAAATTTTCAAGCTTTCGCAACAAACAAATAAAATTTTATTGATATTTCTAGAAAAAAAACTAAAAAAAAATGAAAAATGAAAATGTCCCTAAACAGTTCAAAATAAATCAAAATATTTTGAAAATGTTATCGTGTATAGAAAATGCAAATATAAACAACCAGTGAAAATTTCATGCATCTACGGCCATTTGTTTAAAAGTTACACCAAAAACCAAATTCGATTTTGTCAAAAACCGATTTTGCGTAAAAATTCCCGTTTTTCCTTAATTTTTATGTTGTTTTTCCTGGCGCTTGTGAAAACTATTGGGAATTTTAAATTTTGACCTCCCCAATGCACCAACGATATTCACTTTCCAATCGAACAAGATACTGAAGTCGAAAATCGAAGCATTATTTCGACTACTTATCGTGTACACAGACACAAAAATAAAAAAATAAAAAAATAAAAAAATAAAAAAAAAAAAAAAAAAACACACATCATTGTAAAATCAATACATTCATCGTTTCACTCAGAATCTAAAAAAGTGGATGTCGCTCTGCTGTACAGTAGATTACAAGTGGGTCACTGTATAATGGATGGTATTAAATTTGAATCCAATGATACAATATCATTGTATAAGAAAAACGATTCTGAGCGAAGACGGTATGTCAGTCTAGGTTTAAGACATATTATATACATATCTATGGTATTAAAAAAAAAATTGACCTATAATAAATTCCAAATTAATCATATCACAATATCCATTAGGTACTTATAACACGTTATACATCAATAACAAACCCTGATACTATCATAGATATATAATATAGTGTACTTTAGAAGTTTCAAGTACCCACGAATAGTATTATACACTCACAACAAAATAACTAAAATAGGTATGCTAGGTTTTTGATTATGTAATTTCGTCCCAAATTTGAACTTAAAATGTCTGTAAAAAATAACTGTGCTCATATATTTTTTAGATTTTTTGGCTACAGTATAAACTATTTATGAGAATCTTTTTTTTAAATTTTCAATCCTTAGCTATAAAAACTGAACATTTTATAATTTATTAATTACGATGATTGATAATTTTCGAGATTTTGATAAATTTTGTCAAAATGCGATTTTTATATGCTTATAAAAAAAAAACTGTGCCTATGTATTTTTAATATTTTTCAACTGCTATTGTAACAATATATCAGGAGCCTTGCATTAAATTTTTACACTTTTTGGCCCAACAGATAAAACTTTATTGATATTTATAGAAAAAAAAACTAAAAAAATTGAAAACTGAAAATGTCCGTAAACGGCTCAAAAAGAGTCAAAATATTTTCAAAATGGTATGGTGTATAGGAAATGCTAATATAAACATTCAGTGAAACTTTCATGTATCTACAGTAATTAGTTTTTGAATTACAACAAAATAAGGAAATCGGCACATGAGAAATCGAGTGAATACCCAATGTTGTAAAAATTTGAATTTCAAACGCTCATAAAAATTTAATTTGACTTTCTTATAGAATTTTTTTTTTTGATAAATGTAGGAAATCTCATAAGGAATCTTGTATTATATTTTCATATCTTAGATTTAAAAAGAAAAATTTTTATGAATTTCTAACTCGAAATAATTTGCAAATTTTCGTGATTTTTCCATATTTTGTCATTTTTTGAACTTTAAATGCTTAAAAAAAAACTGTGACTAACGATTTTTAATATTTTTCATCTGTCTTTGAAACAATATAGTAGGAGCCTTGTATTAAATTTTCAAGTATTTTTACTCAACAAATAAATTTTTATTGATATTCATAAAAAAAAAAACTAATAAAATTGGAAACTGTAAATGTCCCTAAACAGTTCAATATAAATCAAAATATTTTGAAAATGTTATCGTGTATAGTAAATGCAAATATAAACAACCACTGAAAATTTCATGTATCTACGGTTATTTGTTTTAAAGTTACCCCAAAAACCAAAATCGATTTTTTGGAAAACCGATTTTGCGTAAAAATTCCCGTTTTTCCTTAATTTTTCTTGGCGCTTTTGAAAAGTACTGGGAATTTTAAATTTTGACCTCCCCAATGCACCAACGATATTCACTTTCCAATCGAACAAGATACTGAAGTTGAAAATCGAAGCATTATTTCGACTACTTATCGTGTACACAGACACAAAAAAAATAAATTAAAAAATTAAAAAAAAAAAAAATTAAAAAAAAAAACACACATCATTGTAAAATCAATACATTCATCGTTTCACTCAGAATCTAAAATTTGGTCTTCAACTAAAAAATAAAATTTGAAAACTAAAAAACTTTATGATTTAAATGTATAGCTGATGCTGATCTTACAAACTTTAGTTGCCAAGCACATTACTCCAAGCGTTTGTGGAAATACTTTTTGCAGTTTCGTTATAATCCGTAAAATATCATCGGCCGAGTATTTAGGGTCATAACTCGCAGATACCGTATCGCCTGAAGCTACTTCGTTTATCATCCTCGACTATTGACCCCTCCACTCCTAAGATGAAATATAATATGATGGTCACTTCCATCGCCATGGGTCCACCGACTTTGGCCATTGTCATGAATATACTTTTACGTAAATATCGTGGAAACTACAAAACCGACCGCTAAGCATAAATACGTGTTGATTGCCTTGATTCGCACAATATGACGTGACTACGCGTACCTAGTCACTGATTAAATCAGCACTGGGTAGTGATGTATCCAGAATAACGGTAAGTACAAGTGTACAACCATGGTATATAAACTACGATATGGCACTGTATGTAATAGGTACATCCTGGTATACCTCTGTTTTTCATGGCTTACTGTGATGAGTAATGATTATAGACATATTTTATAGTCTACCTGGTTGTACACCACACAGCGCAACTTGCAGATTCATATATATACCCAATACCCCGGTTACCATGATTTGAGTGACTACATGGCTTTCTGGATAGATATTGGATACCGGTCACCACAAATGGGTTCAGTGAAAAGACGGTTGAGAATTTCAATTAACAAGTCAACTAGTCAACAAGTCAACAAGGACTCTACTAAGAAAACCACATTCGATGCTTTGAGAGCCAAATGACAGGTAGGTACCAACATACGTCCGCGACGGCGTGAAAAAGACCAAAGTCCATCGATAGTCGTATGTATTTGACCACATCTTGCCTCAAATTAATTATATAATACACAGACCACTGTACTAGTATATACTATATAGAATAGAAAATTAAACTCAATGTATGAAGTGTTACCTATTATTAATATTAAATTTAATGCTGCCTAGTACAATATGTAATAAAATTGATTGCATTAATTAATATCACAGAAATAAAAATGATAATACTACTGCAGGGACTGGAACCGGAATCGAATAGGAATTTTTAAACTAAATATAGGTTCCTTTAGATTTAAAAATAAAATAATTTTATTTATCATAATATTTAATAGTATTACTATTTTATGTAAAAACTATGTATGAAATATGAATATGAGTTTTCTAATATTTCTCGTACTATTAATTAAACTCGAATTCCGGATAGGTATTTAAAATGCTTGCACTTTTCAGCACCTAAATTATCTGGTACCGGTACTGAAATTTGGTACCCATACCTTTATTTTATATTATCAAAATACCAGAACCGAACCGGGACACTTATTTTATTTTTGGATAACCGGTACCGGAACCGATACCGATAAATTAAAAAGGTTCCTGCGACTAGAAACTTTAGGTTTTATAACTATTGCGCTTTAAACGAACCTTTCTTAGTGCTAAAGGCTAGTAAAGGACAGCGGAGGTATACGACCACCGTGATCATCATTCTCCCAGAGGTGAACTTGACAAACACACGATCACTTGTCATCGATGCGCCACGATTCCCACACTTTCCGTTATAACTCTGACAACTCAAAAGCATTAGTGGAACCCAATTCAATATCACTGGTATATCCTACGTACTTTTACAAACAGAGGTAGCTGGTTCCAGATAGCAGTAACATCATTATAGTATACTTATTAGTTATGACCAAGAAGAAATACAAAATTATTTATTACATTACCTACATATAAGTATATTTTTTAAACTGTTATAAAGTTCTAGTTTCAAATACCTTTAAGCATCTAAAAGAAAAACATCTTTTTTTATTAATATTTTATTAAGGTATTAACTAAAATCCAAAATATAATTTTCAAATTTTATAAAATTTCAAAAAATTGGAAAAACCGCCACCGCCACCCTTAATTTAAAGTACTTTTGTTATATTAAAATATAATACTAACGAGGATAAAAAAATAATTAATGTGAACACTTTAAAATATTATATTATGTTTCATAGTTATTTTAGTGTTGAGCTTATTTTAGCTATACCTACTAATGAATCTGAATCTTGTTGTAAAATATTCTTATATCTTTTGCCTAACATCATTATTGATTAAATATACATTCATGAACTTTAATTTTGAACTCGATTGTTTGAAAAGGAGGTCTATTTACGAATATAATGTATTTCATAGGATTTTCCTTAATCTTAAAATAATAATTACATAATGTATAGCGTTAAATGTTAAAGAGCTGGGTAGGCTTATATTTATCTTAAATGAGTTATAAGTTATAGTGTATACTATATAATCGAGCCTAATATTTGATATCCTTTAAACAGTTTAAACATTTCATTGTTTTTAGTAAAATAAGATACGATATTGTATGGTGTTTATATTATATAATATATAAGATATGTTAGGTAATAATAGGTTCCTAATATGATAGGTGTAATATATTGAAAATTAGTACCTATTAATATTTTAATATTTTTTTTTTATTATTCACCTTGAGACAAAAAAAAAAAGAAAAAAAAGACAGTTTATATATAAATCAGTAATGAGTAAAATAAACAATTTTAGATTTTACAATATTTTGGTTATAATTTACAGTAGGTTTAATATTTTTATTGTTTTAAAAAATTCTATTGTGTTGGCTTCATTTTCGGGGTTTGGGCATAGGCTTGTTCCGATGTCGTGGCTTATGTTAAGTTCTTCTCTTTGTATTTGGTATATTCTGGATTCTTCAAAAATGTGTTTAATTATGAGTGAGATGCCACATGTTAGGCATATTGGTGGTTCGTTTTTAGCCATTAAATATATTTTAATATTTATAAATCTCGTGTAACAAATATTTTTTATATTAGTGAAATATAATAGTATAATACAATCGGATTTTTTAAATATAAATTTACAATTAATCTATTAACAGTATTAACAAAAACTTAAAAAATTTAATAATACTGTCATACAGTGTTTAATACCCTTATATAAATAATACAATGTTTTCGCATAGAGCTGTGGTCTTATAAGTTATACTGCCCACAATACCTTATTATTATATTTATTATTCAATCATTTTACTCAGCCTTAAAATTAATATAATATTCGTGTACACATTTATGCAATCTTATCTGATTTCAAAAAAAGAACACGCACAATTTACACCAATACAATTATTACCTATATTATGCTTAGATGTGTACTGTGTACAGCAGTCAGCAATCTGTACAACCCTTGAATAATTTAACCGGCTAGAATTACTTTCTTACATAATATATACGACGAACCTATAGGGATTTCTGTAAACTCGTTTTCACTGTATTCGACTGCGCCTCAAAGGTGTGAAAAACGGAGTTGAATAACCTTAGGATAGATGGATACTCTTAAGTCTTAAAGGTATCTTGTTCGTTCGTGATGATGACGACGATGACGATGGTGTGATACACTTCTTGCAATCTTGCGCACAGAAAACCTTCACAACCTACGTACAGCTTCTCAAAATCAATTAGTTAACATGGTTTCTGGTTCTGGCACTTCTGGGTAAGACCGATCGGTTTGAAATTCGATCTCACAGGAGCGCACATAACAAGAGGGTTCTCACTTATCCCTTCAGGCGCGTGAGAAGGTACATCAAATATACTCAGATATTATACATAATAACGCCATCTTAAAACTTTGTGTGTGCTCGATTTGATTCGAATATGTACCTACATCATTTTAGACTTTATAGAGTTACCTATATTAAAGTAAGTTATTTACAATTATATATACAATTCGTTTATAATAATATTATATTATACGTTTGTGCGCTTATATAAACGACCGCATTGGTTAATGGCTTTACATTAAATCATAGCAATCTATTTATGTCGTCGCAGACAAATATCATTACTCCGCAGGTACAATATGTACTACAGCACACATTTCGTATAAATCTCAGAAAGGGCCGAACGAATATTGTTGTTACATTATATTAATATTACGTTATGGCGATGTTATACGATAGTACATATTATTATGTATATATATAAGGGAAGCGCGCTTCTCGAGCACCGACGTCTCCGCTCTTATTATTACGATATTTCGCCCGCGTTATTATTATGTCAGTAAACTCCTAAGACCATGTGGCGCGGCGGATGTTAGCCCGGTGAGTTTGTATATATTATTATAATATAATAATATATTATATAATATGATATATACTAAGCCAAGACATTTCGGGTTCCGGAAAATTGCGTTTCACAAACATACATAATACATTATACACACCTATATATATATGCACACACACACACATTTTCTCTCGAATGCGGTGGTGTAAGAGGTACGTGTTTTTGACATTTATGTTCGCGGTGGAGGGTGAGCGAGTGAAAGCAGGGGGTGGGTTGATAGATAGAGAGAAAGAGGGGGGTGGAGAAGAAGCGGGGCCGAGTGAGAGAGTTATAATATATGAGACGGACGCGAGGAAAGACGGGAAGGGACGGTGAGCAGGAAACTAAGAGAGAGAAATTTCTGTTTATATTACACCCATATATACAAGTGCATGCGTGCGTGTGAGTGTGTTTGTGTGTGTGTAAGCATCCACGTTTATTAAAGTTCCCTCGTTTGCCGCCACTTCTCTTCCAAGCTCTTTCGTCTACCGTCGCCTCCGCGCCGCGTACACCCCGCCAAGCCCATATATATATACGTTCCCCGAGGTGCACGCCGGCGAAAACCCGAAATTACTTTTGCCCCGTATACACACTTAGGTATATATATATATACACACTCTTCGCCCGGCCCAGATTGCGAGAACGCACGCACGCACATGCCCGCGATCGCGCACACACATTCGTTTCGTCGTCTTGGCTCCGCGCTCTTGCAGTATATATGCGTACACCTCTCCGTCGCCATTAAGGAAACACCACGCGTCTGTTTTTCATTTACCCTCCCTCATATATATATATATACGTACTCTATACACGTATATACACACGACGTGTCTTCTTCGTCGGTACACACACGCACACATAAGTCCGTGTGCGTACGTCGTATATATTGTTACGGCGGCGGCGGTGGAGGTGGAGGGCAAAACCAAACGGATCGTCGTCATGTACATATATATATTATAATATATGTGTGTGTGTGTGTGTTATATATAAACCGCCGTATTCGTACTTTCGTTCGTTCGTTCGTTCGTTCATTCCGTCCGTCCCTCCACCCCCCTCCGGTCGTCGTCGTCGTCGTCTCGTCGCCGCCGCAGCCTCCGCCAGCGGTGGTTCTAAATTACAAAGCGCTCTGGTTTAATCTGTTTTAAACAAGCTCGTTGAGGCTAAGCCAACGTCTTACCGAGGATCCTTTTACCTTGCCCGCCCACTATTCTACTACCATCTCTTCGCTCGCGCACACACGCCTTGACATGTATATATATATATATATATATATGCTGCACGTATACCACCCACCCCTGGAAGTACACCCCCCCGCCGACCATCGTAACAGCCGTCATCACCGGTGTGTATACGACCGCCACCACCGCACGTGTTCTTACCATATATTATATACTCTGCAGCCGCTGTGTATTTCCAAAAGTACCACCGCCGCCGTCGCCCATTCCTTTCAAATAATATATATATATATATATATGTATATAAAATGTATGCGCATTATATACGGTGCTCGCCTCGCTCCCTCCTCGTTCACCATCCGACCGCCTCAAAACTCGTACACTAGTATTTGCATTCGCAAACATCTTGAAATCCTTTTAGCCCTGAGAAATGTGTATACGCGAGACAGCACGTATTCTTGCATATTAATGAATACGCGCGCCTGTGCGGTCGCCGGAAAGTTTGACAAAGTGCCAGCCGGGCGCCGATTTCGCGCACGAAATCATTTTGCCGTTTTACAGAACAACAGTTATAATAATAGTAATAATATGTAATATATATTATATATCATGGAGATACTCGTGTACACTGTACAATGTATATTATGTAATAATCTATACTATCGTATAGAAAAGGCAATATTAATATTATATATGTATATTGTATAAGTATAAATAATATATTTACTAGGTACATCGTTGCAGTTGCTACCGAAACAGACTATTCGTTTTTTTTTTTAAATTTTATAAAACCTTTTGATCACACCGTTTCATACCGAGAGAATAATGAACGGTTTTCCCTATAATAATTTGTATTTAAATGTATTTACAATGTACCCTATTATAGCCTATAGGTACATAATATATAGATTATAATTTAATTCAAAGATCGTATAAGTAAAATATTATAAATCTAAAATGTCATACATTTCACTTATTCGTTACTATATTCAAATATAATATGAAGAATAAATACAGAATGTATGTTAATCAATTTCACATTAAATATAAAAATATCGGAATTCTTGTAAATTTATGTTTCTCAATATGTTAATTTACATAATAATAGACCTCAAATAAAAAGTAAAATAGGCATTTGTATCTTAAGTGTATTTGAAAAATAATTGTATTGATATTTTTTCTCAAATTTTTTTTTTTCTATAAATATATATATAATATTTATTGTTACCATATTAAAATTAATGTACAAAGTACAGAACATCTTATAAGCAATAATTAATTAATTTTTGGTTCTCTTTTCAAAAGCAAAGCTTGTGCGAAAAGAGAGAGAGAATTAATTTACCATTTCCGATAACTTATTACATTTCAAATGAAAATATATTTATAATAGATACATTTTAATTTCAAAACAATAATATTTTTAAAATTTAAATTTAAAAATATCTTTATGATATTTTAAGGAAATGTATAAATGTAATACATCATTTTTGAATAAACATTTTAAATATTCAGTACCTTCGTATTATAATACAATATAACAACGTATATAAGTATAACGCTCATGTTTTATAAATATTTTAAAAGTTAAGTATAGGCACTTAATTTCCATTAAACATGTATTTACTATAGTTTAGTAGCTACGTTTTAAACTTTAGACAAGAAAAGGGTGGAGAAGTGGTTAAATATTTACTATAGTATAGGAGGGGAAAGTGCGGGATTCTATGAAAACAAACACTATGAGTATAATTATTATAATGATACATATTGCACAATGTTATACTTCATTTAAAATATTATTTTAAATGAAGTATAACACAAACATAAAATTGTATAAGTTGTTAGCTATAGACACCAAATTATTCTAAATTTCTAAGTATTGGTTAAAACATTTTTACAATCGTATTAAATATTCTATATCTTTTATTGTAGAGCAAATAATGGCTTATATAGTTATAAAACGTTTCTGATTTAAAAATGTGTGTAATGTATGATTTCGTTTGAGAATCGATACTCAAAATTGAATGCATAAACGTTTAAGTTGTCCGGTCAAGTAACATAAAAGTATGAATATATATTCTATAACATTTACAACTACATTATAATACGTTACAACGGGTTTTAATTAAATATTACAGGAAGACCTTTTTACTTTTTTTATTGATCCAGCTGAATGAGGTCGAATATGACGAGCTCCAAGTTTGAACTTTTATATAATGAATTGTTTACTTACAAGTTTTTATTTTTTATCGTACACATACCTTTCGTATTTAATAGAATTTTTAAATCAAAATAAAATTATTTAAATGCAAAATTAAAAATAAAAGTAATTACATTTAATAAATAATATATTAGGTATACAAATCAGAAATATTAATGTTAAAAACATCTATCTTACTGAAGAATTATTTAGTTTTGTTTGAATTTACACATATTTCACTTTGAAAAAATACTTTTTATACAAAAATTTAAAAATGTATTTAAAACTTATTTTGGAGAATTAGAAACCTTATAATATTACATATATTTGAAAAATATTCTATTTACCTTTATGGCTTTATGTTTAACTGCAGATATTATAATATATACCTATGAATTATCCTATAACCTAGCTTAGCTTTTACAGAACAATATTTTTTAGATACCGAATCGAGCAAACAGTTTTTTTTTTTTACTGTTCGAAGACTTAATTAACGAATTGTGAAAACCTGTATATTGTAATGAATTGTGTTCTTAATAAAACCCATGTGAATTAACTAAGTTGAGCTACGTTAAATATAATTATTCGATTATAATATTTTATGACTTTAAAGACGCTATTAAAATAGTAGGGTACCCGAATTATGTATCTTACCCTTTTTGATTTAGTTTCTATAAATAAAAAAAAAAAAAATTATATATTCATATAACTGATTTTAAATTTTCCACATTTTTATCGATTATGTTATTTTTGAAAAAATATTAATGATATTAACGATTTACAGTATACGAGATAATTAATAACAAATAATGAAAACATATTAACCAAATTACAGTACGAGTGTAATTATAATATACATATTATTTAGTAATCAGAGTAGTCACGTCATGTTGATACAATCGCCAACGGCCACCACAATGATCCCTAAGTATATGGACATTAAGATTGTACGTCCTAAGTGATTGTGACTATATTAAGAGGGATCTCTGCAATGAATGCGTATACAGTTTATGCCATCAGATAGAAAGTTGGTTTATAACTTATTCGAACCGGAAAATCGAAAAGGGTTTTAGCGCTTTACACACACACACACACACACACACACACACACATATATATATATATAAACATTCGCATACTCTTAGGTTATCGGGTCTGGCAAGATATTAGGAGTAATTATCTGGCGCCCTTAATGGAGCGTTTCTGCAGAGCACCAACGTCTTGTTTGCGCAATCTCGGAAAAAGTTCAAAATCCATATATATATACACATATATATACCGTACTCGAGTGGTACAGGGTGATGAGGTGAGGTGCGGTGCGGCGTTACCGGGGAAATTAATCGGTAACAACCCCTTTGAATGTTTTCCCGGAGATTTCCTACGAAAGTGTCCATCAACCAACCCTAAGTATACATACACACAATAGTAGGAGTGGCAAGGTAGTTCTACCGAAAATTTATCGTTTTGTTAATGGCAACGGTAGTAGAGTAATACCCATGGGTATAAATTATTCTCGATTCGGGATACTTAAGAAATATTATTGTTAAAGACATTTTATCAAATCAACTGTTATATTGTGTTATCGAAATTAATATATATTTGGAAATTAACCATTTCCCGAGTACAAAATCGACATAGTAGGTAGTAATGGCAAGTATTATTGGTAGTAATGTAGTTTCAGCTCGTATTTTAATCATTACGAGACAATTACCTACTAAATTAAATATCTCAATTATGAAGTAGGTACTTTCGGACACTTGATGTTTAGAAATATTATTTTAATGACTATCAATTAGTTTATAATTGATATTTAATAAATGCCTCTAAATTATTATTCTACAATAGTTAACAATATAACAGTCGTTATTTTATCTCAATTTTGTTTTTTTTTTGGCCCATTTTCGGTTCCCTAATCATTATGAATTTAAAATATTAGATCAACACGTCATGTTTTTCATTAATCTATCTATTTAACTTTATTGAATAAGTATGTCTTTATGATATGCAACAAATTAAATTAAAACTATTAAATCACACTAAAAAAATTGTTTGTAATAAACACCTCTTATATCTGTAAGTTGGATCATGAAGTCTATATTATACAGCTTGAATTAAATACCTCGTTATTATTTTTAATTTGAAACTTAGTAATTTTAATGCTGTTTAAATAAAAATCAACAAAATTGTCAGAAAAGGAAAAAACTATGAATGTCAATGTTGATGTTGAATATTATTATTCTATTTCCATTTCACTCACACGCGTTATAAGTAGCCTCGTCAATCGTCACCGTATCAAATATATTATAATTTATAATACATAATAAAGTAATGAAAATTAATGAAAATTAATTATACAATAATTAGACCTGAGATTCGAAACATTTGAAAAATCTATTATATATTTTGAAAAACAATGATGTACAATATTTTTTTATTTAGAAAATGTTTTTCAATTTTTAAATATTAACTATTTAAAATATTTTTAGGCTCATACTATATCAGCAATGTGAAAATAATATGTTATTTAGCTTTTAATGATCATTTTTTTTACGTTTTCATTTTACCACGACACCACTTTGTTTTTAATTCTTGTCCTACAACAATCGCCGCGGCGTGGAGGTTCTATAATATTACTTCACGTCGGTAAATATAATATCTTCGGGCATAACGGTTACATGTATTGCTCACATTATCAATGCTGTTTAATTAGATTATTTTATTTATCGGTTTGAGAAATGTGTTCTGGAAAACGTTAAATTTTAAAATTTGATTTTCAAGCTCATTTTCTCGAGTGTACTTACATCTAGAATGCTCGATGTTTTTGAAGCATTTTTCCGTATTTATAGTTGGAATTTGAATTCCGATTTCTGAGAATAAATAATTATTATAATGTTACAGATATAAACAATATAAACTGTATATGCATACAATATAAACTGTATATGCATACAATATAAACTGTATATGCATCATTTTGTAACCTGGTGAATCTGTTAAATATAGGTGAGTGTTATCAGTGCCACGTAGTTGATATACATTTTATAATATGGCTTGTTCAACAATTTTTTGTGTACAATTTTTTTGATAGGTGCCTAATAAATTTTCATTCTCTATGTTTCTCATTATTTGTATATATAAAATAATATAATAGGTACGGATTTATTATTTTAAAAGTGGCCAACACGCGTGCGCGAGCCTGTAGAGTCGCAGAGGTATAGGATCGCCGCCGTCGTTACATCGCGTGCACCGCTGCATCCACATCAGCGAAGGGGCTGTGGCTTGTTCGACCCTTTTTCCGACATGGCCGAACAAAAAGGGTACACACTACGCGTGTTTAAAAAGGGATCTCTTCCTTTTTTTTTTTTATCGCTCTTTATTCCTTTTTTTTCCCGCACTTCTCGGCACGCAGTTTTTTTCACCCATCGACTCCCGCAAACGCCCAATGGCCGTGCACGGTCTGCGGAAAAAATGCGCCGGCAGCTATGCGCGTGGTGTCATTTTTTCCACCGGGCCGCTGCGAGCTCGGCCGAGAAAAATGTACAAACAGAGAACCCTTGGGCGGGGGTGAAGGGGATTTTTTTTTTTATCTCGTAAATACCCATGTACGGCGTGGGTGTGCGTACGTAGGTGGGTGGTGTGTGTGTGTGTGTGCAAGGCGACAATGGGATTTTTCGTAGTCGTGGATTAAGTTTTGCAGTGTATCGATGGCCTGGGAATGCTGCGGTGTGCGGCGCCGTCCGGCGGACCGGTGTAGATCGAATTTCACAAAGTCGTTTAGAATATTATATCGTTATTATTATTACCTATCTATAAAATGTGTTGTCATAACCGTATTATGCGATGCGATATTCGGTGATGGCTGTTTTGCTAACAACGAGTGCCGGTCGCGAGCCACACGATGATGTCTACGCGAGAACCTCGATGGACGTGTTTAGCACGATGGTGTGCCATTATCGTCGTGTTACAACATACACCGTCGTCGAAGACTTGCATTTCGTCGTGGAAAGGAATGAGAACGTCGTCTACGAGTGACGTTGGAGCTCTCAGCTCGCAGCTAGAAATATTATGCGGAATTATTTTCGATTTGCGAAAACAAAATCGGTTTACGCATAATTTATATCACACGAAAACTTAGCACTGCAACAAACAGTTCTACGAGTTGGTGTTCACATAATATTTACTATACAAAATACACATATAGGTACGTGTTTAGCGTTACTAGCGCAGTGGTTTTAAGTTTAAAGTCATTAAATTCCTGTCAATCCAAGTATTATAATTTATATTTAACGGCCTGTCTGAAACCTTTAAACGTTAAAATTTTGGTTTCGTTCAACATAATTTACCATCATGTTCACTTAGTTTTAATCGTTCAACAAATTATTTCCATTTTGTTATTAATGTAATTGACTGTTACAAATTAAGGTATATTTTATTTACTCTTCATAAAATATAATATTATAAATCATAATAATGAAAAATAAGATGCTTTAAAATTTATATATTTAAAAATAGTCAAAACACTTTGAAAATTATACATTTTCAACTGTTTAACTTTCATTGCTAAACATATAATCTATATTGAAATAACTTATAAATTAAAAACTGTTGTATGAGTGGCGTGTGCAGGATTTTTCAATGGGGCTTGAAAATGAGGGAGACTTGAAAATAAATAATTAAGTTTTATTTTTATTTTGTCCTGTCTAATAATTTTAGACGTTTAGGTGAGGTATTTGAACGAGTTTGTACAACTTCGCAACTTCTCAACTTTTTTATCAGAAAAAATGCCCTGATCATCAACTTCGGTGGGGATTTTTGGTAAAAAATTGGATTTAATTGGTACTTTTGGGAGGTTGAAATTACAAAATCTCAATACATAATTATCAAAAAAAATAAATAAATAAATAAATGAAAATGTTGTTAAAGTTTAAATAATATTATTAAAAAAATAATTTGATAACCTTGGTTAGATCGCATTCGCTTAGATTATCTTTGATTCATTTTAGCTTTTATCTAAAAACGTCGATAAAAAAAATTATTCATTAAATGCGTTAGAAGATTCCTCGTACATTTTTATCATTGCTATTTAAAAATACTAAAGTTAAACAGGATCGATCATTTTTGTAAGTATTTCAATTTCAAATTTTGACAGAAGCTTATATAATTTGTAGTTTAAAATGTATAACATTTTAAATTTTTATTGTTAATTCTTGAACATTTTATTTTAGGGTCCCTCATAGAAGTAATTCATACTGCAGCCAAAAAATCATTGATAATTTTAGAAACATACGTATGTAAATACAATATTTTTGCAAAAATGAATTGAACCTACCTACTAATAAAAAAAAATAGATACAATTTAATATCCTAAGCTGTCATAGTCTTCACTCAGATTTGTTTTTCGTATACAATGATGCGTAGGTATCACTGAGTTTAAATTTAACACATCCATTACAGTGACCTCTCGACCACCTACTGTACAGCAGAGTGGTTTCCACTGTCCTTTTTTTTTATTAATGGCTTAGCTAATCCTTTAAAATGTATATTAATTTACTAATTGGATACACGGCTGAAACTTGATAAATATTTATTTTTTTAAGTAAACAATACGGAAATAGAGACGCTTCAGCACCCCCTCTCCTGTGTACGCCACCGGGCTTACGTATTCTATATTTTATAAACTAGAAAGTTAATCATTTCGCATGGCATTAGTGTTATAATAACAAAATAATAGTCTAATTTAGTAATTTGTAGAATGGTGGTTTTATGGCTTTTATTCTAACAATTGAATTGTTATAGTAAAAACATACGTAAGTGCAAGAAACAAACAAAGCAAGAATTTCCGTTTTTGATCGTTTAAGGGCACAAAATGACGTTTGGATGCTTTGTTTATAATTGTATGAGTAGCATATGTTTGTGTATTTGTGTTTAAGCCGCACTAAGGGTAAGTTAATGTTTTTGTTTTCAGCTAGGTACTAAAACACCGGTCGGTCCTTTTTACGGAATAAAGTTGATTATGGTCGTCGGTCGACCGGTGTCCGGTAAATTTAATAATTTTGCCCATATGAAAACTATATTTTTGGACTATATGTATTGTACATTCATGTTTGACATTGTTATCAGAAAATTTTAAAAATTCTATTAAATCATAAAATAATAGATACTGTCTCTACGCCACACTTAAAAGAGTAGATAATTATGATTAAGAGGACGCCACACACAGAAGTGCGTTATCCGTCTTACGAATATATAACTCACCACAATATTTGTGTTCAGCAGTTCCAATGTTGTGTAGTAACCTTTAACTTGTTTACGGACACTCGTAAAGAAGTAGATACTGCTAGAACTACTATAGCAATATTTATGATTGGTCACGACAGGGCACACTTTTGAATAATACTGCTAATATATAATATCATGATGTGGTATTTCCAATGTACTTTATGAAAGACCAAATCTTACTACAGTCTCCATACCGCACAAAGTGATATGGGAAACTTTAAAAATAAATCAGATATCTGATATAATTTACCTATAACAATAAATTATATTATAAATAAATATGTTTATTCACAAAATGTTAGATAATACCGATCGTATCATTTACCAAATGATCAACGTATTTAAATCGATATTAGAACGTAAAAGACTACTGCTGTAATAATACATTGCAGTAACTGATCAATTTAGACATGATTGTAATACTTATTAATAATCCTGGTTATCCGTCAGTAAGTTAGGTACATTTTTCTATTATCAAAATTAAAGGTAAGGACATAGTCTATGTTTCCTCGTGGATTTTTATGAATTTTTAATTTTTAATCTGTAAAATATTACAAATTAAAAATTCTCAAAAGTCACCTTACTTATTTATAAAACAATATATTTACAATCTATACAAACATGGTATAATAAGAAAGTCTGACCTCCGCTGTCGTAGCCTTTATTCTTAATAAAAAGAAAAAAGAAAGTCTGATGTCAAATTTTACAATGGCGTTTAGGTAAGAATAGGAAGGCTCCAGCGGAGCCACCTGACAATTTTAAGTTAAAATTTCAAAACTCACTTAAAAATTATAGTATCATAAAAAAACCCTCTAGGAAACAAATAATATTCTTACCTTTAAGCTGGACACTAAGTAAATGAACTCTTTTATTATAAAGTTTACTACACGAAATTGGAACTGCTGAACACAAATTTGCCATGTTGTACCTACTTATTACTTTGTAAGACAGAGACAACACACGCGGTTGTGGAGTCCTCTTAATATAATATGACGCTTTTGTTTTATTTTGCTGAAGACGATATCGTCACAAATTGGATATAAAACGTATAATATTTCAAATAACTTATCTCCTAATATTTTAAATCATAATTATTATACTAGTCTGGTGGCACTACTGAGTTCTCTCCCAATCCGTCAGTCTCGCTATGTATGTATTAAAACAAAATCAAAATTACTTATTGTACTTAATTTGTGTATAGATTGAAACTATATTTTAATAAAAAAAAATTATTATTATTATTATACAATGAAAATTAATTCAAATATAAACGTAAGATTTCAAATCATTATTATTATTCAAATATAAACTACGATTATTATGTTTTACCTTAATATTTTAAAAATAATTTATTTTATTTTAGTAAAAATATCAACATTTTAATTAATAAATTGTGAATTTCATTAGCAATTCTCCGCCTTAACGCACTGGACTTTATTAAGTTTCATAAATAAACTTTACCTCGGCGCTGCGGATGTCATTGAGTATATTATATATATATAACTCGAATTGCAATCAACATAATATAAATTAAAATTAAAATTCTTAGTACCTACCTAAAGAGTTATTTAAGCTACTTTAAGCTGTAATATGATGTCGATAAAAAAACATTTTTTGATCTCGCGTATTGTATATGTATAAGAAAAAATATATTACCTATAATAGGGTTTAAATTTTCAAAAACGTTCCATTTGAAATACATAGACTGACCATCCTGTAATAAATATTAAATTCTCATTTTGATTTTGTAAGCACACCTTTTTTTTTAAATTCCCGAAAATGGAATTTTAGATAGAATTTAGCTCTGAGCAACAAAATTATTATAACAACAGTATTTTTTATTTAACCGGTTCACCTTCGCAACGATATTATAACACTGTAGCGTATGGTCTTTAGACGGTCAAAACCAGATTCAGTGTACTCAACCTTTTCGACACGAGGGATGGGTCGATACATTGGGTTTTACGAAATAAAACCCTGACTGTTCATATATACAATAATAATAGGCCCGCAATCGTGTTTTTTCGATACATATGATATTATAATATTATATCGTTTCCCACGGACAAGCGATCGGCCAAACTGGTCGTCGGCCGATGATCGGCGACACGAGTAACCGGTCGATCGAAATCATGGGAATAACAACGAACGCGATTGCCGGACACCCCTTTCTCATGACCTTTCGATACCTTTGCCGCCGAAAGAGATACATATAATAATGCCTATGCTCTCGCAGGGATCTAGTTCTTCAACATTATCGAAAACAGGTTAGGCACGACGATATTATATTTTATATAAATGTAAAATGCAACAATAAATGATAACCAGTGTTACTATACCCACAGTGTACCTATATTATTATATATAGGTACTGCCGCGGGCATTGATGACAGAACATATTCGATAGTACTTATGTGAATATTATTAATATACTTACTAGTTACAATCCAGTAATATTCGTAAGAACGGGAGACTTGGGACCCCTTATAATTGTTTGGATTTTCGAATAATTTATGTGCTCGTATATACCAATATTGTATTGTTGTTACACAATATACCATTACATATTAATATATTATGTGGAAAATACAAAAACTGACATCAAGTAAAAAATTATAACTTTTAACATTTTTATTTTTCAAGACGTTGATAAAAGAGCAAGTATATCAAAATTTTTTTTAAAACTATTAAATTCTTAACTTTGTACCTAATGAATGTGTTTTGTATAAGTCTAAAATAAAATAATAATAATAATAAAACGATACTTTATTCATGTTTAAATTAAATTTTATTAGACGGTTTAATAAAAATGAATTTAATTACCTATTCTTAGTTTCTACATGTTTACCAAACATATTACATTATTATATATAGATATATAATTAATTCAAATTAATAGATCAAAGATATTTATTTTATTTCGAGAAACTTATTATTTGAGCATTAAGTACTATTGAAAAAATGTATACGAGTATGTAACTTTGTATAATTGTGTTCCTATAGTAAAAACGTATACTAATTAATTCATAGGTACTTAATTTTAAGCTTTTAAGCTTATAACCTCACACTCAAAAATTTAACACAAACAATTATTTATAAAAAAACAAGTAGATATAAAAAACATCCATGGGTTCAACTGAGAAATGGTCAGGAAAAATAACACAACAATATTACGTCATAAAGATTTGACATTCGAAATTCGACCATAATAAAACAGTACCTATAGAGAGATGACATAATACCTATTATTTCAATACTATGTACACAATTTTAAAAACATGTGTATTTTAATAACATTTAAGATTTTAACTCTACAGGACATACATTTAAGAAAAAAAAAAAAAAATTATACACCTAGTTTAACTAATTATTACGATGTCACATTTTTTTTTATCTAGCTACTCATCTATGTAAATAACCGTAATTTATTGTATTTACTTATTTATTTATAACTACTTTTGCATGTTAAAAATTGTCTTTCTATCAATAAGTTAGGTGACCTCGTTGTCAGTAACACTTTATAAATAATAAAAAAAAAAAAACTCTACAGGAACTTATTACATTAGTACTCGTCATTAATAAAGAAAACGTTCAACCTAATAATTAATTTTGCTAAGGTTGAAATCTAAAATATTATTTTATTTATTTATTACGGGCAGTGAGCCCAATATAATGTACAAAAATATATAAATTCAACCTATGTGGGTATTACAGTTACCCAACTTTACAAGTAGCAATTGTATAGAGATAATAGTATTAATACAAAACACAGGATATAATATATTATAATGAGACATATGCATTAAAATGTTTAGGTACATAATAGTAATAATACAATATTTATTAATATCTAATAAACAATAAGTGAGGGTGCTCATTGCAAATGCTCATTATGATTTCATTTGAATAGTAGATAAGTAATAGATACACGCATATTGCAATGGACATTAAAAGTATAATTTTATTATAATATACATAATATGCAGGGGGTAGTGTAAATGTAATATTGTTAATTTTATAAATTACAATATTCGTACGTTTGCGGGTACATACCTGCAAGTTAAATGTTAATATAAGCAGTATTGTGTCAGACGCATCTCGCCGAAATCCCTCGAATTTTGTATATTAGGTATAGAAACTCCTAACCTCTGAGTTCCTTATATTAATTAACGATGAATACATCTCGTCTAATAACGAAGTATGTTTGATCGTCACTGCTGTGTGTTCTGCGGTTGGCAGAATCCGATGCTTAACGATTGCTGCGTTTCGTTGTAAGTTATGCAAAGTTCCTGTTCAGATTTGTTAATTAGACATTCGTGTGGTATTAGACTGACGAATGCCGAGAGATGATTAACCCCGTCTCGGAAGCAACTTTTACATGTATTGTTTGCTCCAGGTTTAGTCACATAATGTTATATTATAATAATATATGTGAAATTCGTCAATATTTGATCTAATCTGTATTTATTAATTTTCACTTTATATACAATTATAATATGTTATATTATCATCACAATACACTTAGGTACTATAATTATTAGTACCTACTTATTGTTTTTGGTAATTCTTATAATTATTGATACCACATGATATTATTATGTTATACCTACCTATAATTATAATAATTGCAGATTAATGGTTTGATTGCAATCTCTTTTTATAATCGTATTTATTGCAAAGTTGTATAGAAAAAATGTATCCTTTACCCAGAGTATATACCTACTAATAAATAACACAAATAATAATATTAATAATTAATAATAATCTATAACACTGAAATAAAATAAAATTTACAATATACGTGTATGTAACAAGGTATATAACTTGAAGTGAAGCTAAAATAGAATACATTGATATCCAAGTGTAATAATAAAAATAAAATAAAATAAGAGAGGATAAAAACGTTTACGGGATGAGCTTATTATTGATTTTTCTATTTATTTTCTATTTACATTAAAATTATTGATGTACAAACGTAAGTAATAAACGCAGTACAAATGAACAATACCTAATATAGGAAATTAGATAGTTATTTATTTATTTATTTATTTAAGTTTTATGGTCACCATATATTATATTGTATCGAAAACTCCTTCATCCGAATCACTTAAAAGTAACTTATAGTTATTACTACTTAGTACTTACAGAGTTTAGCATGATATTATGTAATTAATGAGTTTCAATTAATTTTCTATTTATTTTGTAAATTGTGCTTTTTCAAAATTATAGAAATATAATAAAATACGTTTTCTACAGATCGTATGTATTAACGCTTTTTTTTCTATAAATTGTAACCATATAAGTTCATTTGGGTCCAACACAAGTATAATTATTAATTTTGCTTTGGATGCGTTGATGTAAATATTCATATTTTTGGGTCCTGCCATAATTTCTATTGTGATGAAATTTAGCGGTTTCTTTATTACATATATACTGTTTGACCTTAGCCGACAATATGTGGTTGTGGTATTCGTTACGTGGTACTTATACCTATACTTGAGGTGTTATTTGTTTAGGTCAGATGTTTGTATTTCGTAATAGTATATTGACTTTAATGCGCGGATTTTTTTTTTAATTTTCTAGTCTCTTGATTGCATTTTTGACAATTGTACATTAAGTTTCATGTACCTACCTATATAATATACTTCAGTTTTTATTAATAATTACTTTTGTAATTTAAGGGTAACCTTTTTTTACTTTTCTGTATTTTACATGAAATATGTTGTTTTATAAATACAGTCATAATCACAGAGTTAATCTTCCTAGATACAACATACCAATACCCAACCATTATATTATGTATTATATACTTCTATAATCATATCATATCAATCTCCTACCTGATGCTCAAAAGTAGTCGGACGATTTTTCATCTAAATATAAATTAATAATTTTTTTTTTTAATATTTACATAAATAATTGTACAATTCTTTAAAAGACACAAAATAAAAAATATCTATTTTGTATTTTGATTGTTATTAAACCAAAAAGTACTATACATTATAATAATTATAATTACAAAGTATTTCTAATAAATCATTAAAAAAAATATTTCTACTAGTATTAAAATAATAAAACACCGTAGTGTGTTGTGTTATTTTAGCTTACATAGTCCATATACACAACAAATGTTATACAACATAATATGTACTTGGTATTTTTTATAAATTATTAATATAACATACCGTGGTTCCAAGTCATAAATATATAGATAGGTTATTTATGTTATATTGGACATCTATTTCTAAATTTTAAACACATCTATAATAAATTATCAAATATCAAAATTCTCTATAAAAATATTTAATTATGGTGTTTTTTTTTTTTTTTATTTAAATCTCTCTTCAATGAAACAATGTTTTGTTTTCGAAAATGATCCTACGTTTGATTTTTATTCATATAAATACCACTAATTATTAGAATCTACAATTTTACTGTAGGTTGACATATTTAATATAGTACATAAGCGTGCGCAGCCTCCGGTTTCAGGGGCAGCAAAAGATTAATTCGGCCCATTTTTCAAATTCACCATTAAAACCAGCCCGTAGTTTTACTTTTTTACTATTGGATATCAAAATTAAAATTGTATTGGTTATTTGTTTTTTTGGATAATAGGTTGTACAGTAAGGCACTAAGCCACTAAAGGTGTACTTTTCTACAAGCCTATATAAAATATTTATCTATAGTTTATCAAAACAAAAAAAATCTTTTGTGGAAATATAATTTTACCGAGACCCATTATTTAATATTTGCCGGCCCCGGTGGCCCCAAAGAAAGTTCAGGGGCAGCATATGCTGCCTCTGCTGCCCCCGTGAGCACTTCTATGATATAGTAGTTAAGATATTGACTACATTTCTGGATGGAATTAATCGGTGTTTATGAATTCCGTGCAAAAAACATTATCTAGGTCGAGGTGCGTGGGCAATTTTTTCCGTGGCACAGCCAAATTGTATTCGCATTTTTTTCATGACAGAGCTGAGTGGCGAGCACTGTTATTTTGCGACAAAACTGACTTTAGAGAAATACGAGCAATATTAAATATTTTTTACCCAGTAAGAATGATTAGATTTGTAAGTCCCGAAAATGTTCGAATTAAAATAAATACAAACAGATGTACAAATAAAAGTGTATCCATTTTTTATTTTTCGTATAATCCATCTGGATGTTAACTATTATATTGTATAATACTATATATAATGATGCATTGATCGTTATATATATATTAGTTATCAAATTATAGTCATATCTAATCACCCAACTAAACTAGTCCCGTTGACCCATATTACAGTACTTATATCGTTTTTAATATACGACAAATTATGTGCTCTGCAATGGTGTAGCCAAGGTGGTGAGGGAGGAATTTTTTAGTGTTTAACCCCCCTCCCCCGCACGATAGTCATTTTTTTTCCCATAGTAAATGTATTATTTATACACGAAAACTGTATAAAACTTGGTTTAATTTATACTTAACCCCTCACCCCTCCCCCCAACCCCATTTCATAATCCTGGCGTTTGTTCAAACTTTTATGCACGCAGTTCAAACCTGTCACACACTCACACAACGCAAATCGGCTCTATCGCAAAAAAACCGCGAAATTCGGATACATGATAAATTAGTTGTTTTTAACAATGAAGTGATAAACCTACCTACAACAGTTACTACTAAAAGATTAAAGAAGTTAATAAACTGTAATACAATTTACAAGCAGGGATATCATAAATTAATTAGGTAATAAAAAAAAGAATTTTGAAATTGCCGCTATTGTACTATCTTTATAGAACATGTGTATAGATCATTCACTCGTGGCACACATAATATATACCATCATATTTTAGTAATATTAACTAGAATATTATTTTTTCATTTGTAATTCTTAAAATATTATAATAGTCTAAAACTTAAAAGGCATGACCAATAATAATTTTGTTTGTAATTTGGTGTAAAGTTTATTGAAAACCAAAAACATAAATGTTAATATCACGTTTGTTGAGATTTTACCAACGTTTCTCGGTGAATTAGGTGATGTTGGTAGTTTTTTACGTGTGTAGAAACTATTAAAAATATCGATAAGTTACCTCTTCAAAATACCAAAAAATTAAACTACATTTTTAGAGAACTTAATAATAATAAAAATACATACAAATCTTATAAATTGGTTTGATTTTGAATGATATGTACTTTTATAATGAAATATAATATATTTATAATAAAATAATAGGAAATAATATGAAGTAGATAAACATTTTTCGTTTAAATTTCGGCAGCGATAAATTACATTAATGATCCCGATTTGATCAATAGTCTAAAAGTTTTTCCTCGCATGCAAGTTGTTTGAAAGTTTCGTAGACTCTGAAGATAATTACACAAAAGATAAGGCTAATGAACCGGAACTTAAGATCGGCGTAACATGAATATTAAATATAATAAATTACTATTATAGCGAACGACATACGAATAGGAATGGTGGAGACTTAGCGTGTTAAACATATTAATATATTAATATAAATTCATGGTAACATTTATTTTGGAAAGATTATACTTTGTTAATGGCGTGTTCCAAATTTATGCATTTTCATAATTCACAACTAAGGCTTGGATTTAAATGCAAATTTCATGTTTTTTCTGAATGTCCTAAAACATTGCTTTTAAAGCACAACATTTGATTTATATATCAAAGAACTTAAAATAGAAAATTTTATTTTGCAGTTTTTGAAATTATTATAAAACTTTAAATATTTTGAGTAAATTTTCGTATATTTTATAAGAATGAATTTCATATAAATTTACCTAAAACTCTCCACAAAAAAAAAAAAAATTGAGATTATTTATTTTGCTTTGTCATATTATTCAAATCCATATTATTCTTTACCTATGTGCCAGGCTAAAATGGCAGTGGTTGCACACTTGCACAATGGTCTGACAAACGAAATTGTCATCACTTAGAGGCATTAGTACGTGGCGCGGTGTGGCGCGGTCCGTACACTCAATTGCGAAAATGCTCTGAGTGTTCTTATCGGCCGGTGTTGCTAGCTCCCGGATGGGTGACCAGTGACCACAATTTAGCCACAAATTCTTGCCACACATACATACGTGTTTCAAACAACCGTTCCAACCGTTCCTCCCCCCTACAAACAATAAAAGCAGTTAATGGCCATAGTTGCCGGGATTAAGGGGACGTTACAGTGACATTTGTTGTCTCTGTCTTACAAGTGCGTAACATAGCAAATAGGCTCAGCAGAACACGTTTATCTCCCGTTAGTTTAAAAATTAGAGCGACTTGACCTCTTAGACAATTTAAAGATAAGATTATTATCTAGACAATTACATATGATTTTTATTATAATTTAATTTTAAAGCGAGTTATGTGTATTTTAAAATTGTAAACTGTTTGTACATCTTAAAATACTCATAACTCGCTTTAAAATTAAAATATAATAAAAAGCCTGTCATTGTCTAGATAATAATCTTAACTTTTAAATTTTATAAGAGGTCAATTCGCACTAATTTTTAAACTAACGGAGATAAATGTGTTCTGCTGTGCGTAAAATTGTCTATGTTACGCACTTGTAAGACGGAGGCAACAAATGCCACTGTCATACGGCCCCTTAAGCTTATTAAAAAAAAAAATAGTATTTATAAATAGGTCGTTTTATTTTCAACTTGCGTCGATTATGATAACGCCAAATTACGAATTCTTAAAATATAAGACGAATAGATGTTCTTAACTATTTTATATGTGGATTTTTTATGTTTTGTTATATTATTAGTACAATAAATCTTAAAAGTACCCATATCGGGCTATATATTATATCAAAGGCATTTTTTTGCCTTAAAAATATTTTTTTTATTTACTTAAATTCAAAATCTTATACCTATTACTTAATTAAAAACATACTTGTTGATCAGGGGTGTGCTGAATGGGGGGGGGGACTTGACAAATATATAATATGTGATTCCATATAATAATATATCAATAATAACTGTTGTATTTCTCAATTTTAGATCAAGAAATTTGCTATTTTTTTAACCCCCTCCCCCTTATTCAAAATGCCTGATCACGCCACTCACTTGGATACAAACAAATTATTTTTATATGTTTCTACTTGGTATAGATATATCTTTTATGGTAAAGTAGTTCAGTTTTATTAAATGTTTGTCGTACAGATAGTACTATAGTCTATAATACACGAGTTAGGTACCTATATCGTTCCCACACATGTAAAATATAAATATTATATTTATTCACCTACCAAGAACAATGTATCAATATGGTAAAATCGCAAAATCACCACGGATTGATAGTTTTTTAAATAGTTTTATAAGGGTCTCAAAAAACATAGACCTTTTACTTCTTATAGTACTTCAAATATATTGATAGTCGCGTGCTGACATGGCGCAGACGCGCAGTGATGCAGCTCTGAGCCCATTAAGTGTAAAATAGGTATATAATATATTGTACCGTATCAGAGTGACTTAGTAACCGAAAAGCGCCACATATGACACTGTGGAAACATGTAGAGGACCGGTCTATGTCAAAAAATGGAAGAGTATTATAGTTCTAAAAATATTTTCTACATTTTAGATTCTGAGCGGAGCCGATGAATGTAGTGGTTTTACAATGATATGTGTTTATTTTGTGTCTGTACTCTGTGAACACGATAAGTAATCAAAATAATACTTTGATTTTCAACTTCAGTATCTTTTACTTGAAGCTTCTCAAGTATAATATTATTATATACAAATATTGAATATATTATGATAATATGACATAATAAATATATAATAATATTTTATTTTTACTATTTATTATTATTATTATTATTATTTTTAAATTTTTACTTTTAAAATGACTACATTTATTTTTAATTTCATAATCCAAAGTAGAATATTTTGCTGAAATGTTTTAATTATTTAATAACATCATTTCGAACGCATAGTAAGTAAATTAGTTATAAGTATTTAAAGTTTAGATGAGCGAAGTGGAGTAGCACAGGGTACCTACACCGCAACATGTTGGTCTACCACACCACTCATCGAAACTTTAAATACTTATAAGTTATAACTAACTACTCTTTCGAAATTCAAATTTATACATCAAAATACATAAAACTATAAAAGTATATTTTCTTTTAAAAAAAAATAAAACTTAAAAATGGTAACGATTTATAATAGTAAAAAAATAATTTTTCAAAAACGTTGCGTTATAATAAAGACTTTAAATTAAAATCCATTTTACTCTTATTAGTTCTTCTTCGTTTGTTCCTCTTGCGATTGGCAGTGTAATCCTGGAAAAGGAAAATCGTAGTGTAGGAAACGACTACATTCTTGGGGTCGCAGTGTTTATCCGATATCCCCTCGACCCCATCACCGGTCCGGATTAATTTAATTTATTCGCCGCATTCTTGCGCGCGTCTCTCTATATATATATATATACATATAAACACAGCAGTCGTTTCGCGGACTCTCCAGCCGCTGGCGAACCACCACTCCCGCCCCCATCACCTATATATGTATAATGCATATGTATATATCGCATAATATGTATACACTAAGGCAGGCGGGCCACGAGGGAAACATTAAAAACTTTTCTCTCAAGTAAAGATAAAGGGACCCGGCGGCGGAGGCGCTTCGTTCGCCGTTATAATAATATAATCCTCGGGGTTTATTTATGGCCGTGCAAAAGTTGTATGTATATATAGGGAGTGCGCGCGCGCGCCTCGGCCGCGGCAGAAGATAATGCGTCGGGTAAAAGTAAAGGAGGAACGGCGGTGGTTTAGCTTTTCCGCCATGTTTTTGCTACCTCATTACTTATGCCTCCCAGAAACCCCTTCGCCACTACCCCCCGGCGCCTATATCTCGTAGCTATTGTGCTACAGTAGGAGAAGTAGACAAGTAGTAGTATATAGCGAGCCTCATGCACACTCGTATATATTATATATATATATATAACATAAGCATTATAATAATATAACGTCTTACTTCGCTGGCGAATTCCACCCCACTAGGAAGACGGTGGTTCCTTCCCCACGTCTTTTGTTTCTCACTCATTCGTCCACCCACCCCCCGCAGGCAACAGACTTACGGCGGTGGCCGCATTACACGCGTTTTGTTTCACACACCCTTACACCAACTTTCCACGCCGTCGTTTTGTCGTCTCCTGTTTTACTGTCCACCGGCGCACGCGCGCGCACCCCCTTCTCATACCCCAGCCCTCACTCTCGTCCCCAGAAACGCCGTTTACGAAACAGATTGTAGATGTTCCCTCGTTTCGGCGAATACACCGAAAATAACTGTAATAATACACACGATTTTTGAGTCGGTCGGATATTGTATTGCATTTAGTCGAAACACCACTCACGTACGATTGAATTGCAGGCCAACCCTATAAACGACGATATTATTATTGTATTTATTTATGTATTTATCTATATACGAGTTGAACCAAATTCAAAATATTTAATAGGTAAACAGGCATAATTCAGGGGCTCGTAAAAAAAATGCATAATATTAAAATAACGCCATGCCAGCTTGGGCGAACTTGGCTATATGAAGCTGTTTGGGCGTCGAGTGCAGGCGTCAGGTGGTTTTCGGAGGTTCGCAACCTCGAGGACGGTGATACAGTAAATATTATACAGTCATCATACGATTCTACGAATCAATCTGACGATCGTCTGGTTATAGCTAATTCATGCATGGTTGACCGATACTAACACGACGCGTTGCCGACCAATAAACTCGCTTAAATAGTAGCACTAGCTATACATCGAGTATATAGCCAAGTGCTTTTGGTAGGTACTGCATACAGTAGTAGCACAGATTATATAATAATATGATCGTACATAGTTTCATGTATAATCTACGATAATAGTAGTGCAATATTATCCTCTTATACGAAAATATGCATAATAATTGAATTCATCGTCGGCGGTTGTATCGTGTTAGACGAGAGATAAACGTTAATTAAATTAGCATCCGGAGTAGCTCCGAGTATAATCTATATTATATATTATATACAGTCTCCTCCACGCGACGGTAAAGTACGCGGTGGCGTTTCATTATCGTCGTCGTGAAGGACTTTGTCGAGTTAATCTTTAATAATATATAGAACCGTCAGAACCATGTCAGAACCAAAATAGCGCACCGATAACCTACGTATATTATACGATCCAAGAAAACAAGTTGGTCGTGCGTGTTTTTCATGTGCGGTCAACGGAGTTTTATTAAGAAATTCTCTTCTCCGTGACTAAATTATAGGAGCGTGGGCGTACGAAAACGATGTCCCTGCAGCGGTACCAGAGCCCCTCCGACTGACAGGGCAACTGTCGTTCTACGAAAATATATATTAATTTAATAGGAATACATCCAACGTACAATGTATATGGTTTTACATTTTGATCGAGTGCTCTGCAATATATTGTTCACAATATATAGATTCGGTAGTTATATTATATTATTTGTTTCAGTTTCCAGCGGTTGCACAAGTGCCACGTGCCGCAAATCTTAGGTAAAGAGTGTATTCACCGTCCTCGAGAATAAAAAGATATTTTTTGTCACCGTCGAGTTTTCCGGACCGACATGGCATCTGGACACCGTGACCGACCCCTATCGCCTCGATGGATAGTCAGCTCCTGAAAGTGTTCTGCTACCCGGTCGAAACTTTAAGCGTGGCACCTTGTAATAGGCCACCACTGTTTCCTTTAAAGTCGTGATTTGCGGTCAACTACATATAAATGCATAACATGACCACATGGTACACCTCCCGCATAATGCATACGCTCTGTGTAGTTTATATAAGTATAATATAATACTCACACCCCTTCCCCCCGCCATTCATTTAGCCCACTCAAAATCGGCCGGGAGTACAATATTTACATTAGGCCGACCTAATTTAATATAATATATGCTATAGTAGGCCTATTGTAAGTAGTATCTTAGTAGTATATATTTACAGGGTCATCCGCTTGGTACAAAGTAAAAGGAAACTATACTTGAATGATTATTATAAACTATAAACAGATAAAATTATCAGCGAATATAATATACTCGCCTAAATTGTTTACTTATCTTTATGCAGCACGCGCGCAGAAATTATTTCTAATCATAATCTATTATTTAACTTTCATTATATACGTGACTACTCTACATTTCACCCCTCTCCTATTCGTTGTCTTTAGATACGCACCAGTTAAATGCATATTATTTTGAAACTATATAATAGTCAAATTATAAGTTTAAGGGCTATTATATTATAAATAATGTATTTTTACGAAAAGCTTTGGCCCACTCGTATTATTTTTTTCAAACCATTACTTGAAAATCCATTTATAACATCTGTAAATCATCCGTAACATTGATGATGGATTTTCATGTTGTCCAATATTATTAAAAACTCGTGTTAAAACATTTTGGAGAGTGTTAGATGGATATTATAGAAGATTTTTTTTAATTTAATTAAAGAATGTTTGCCATCTGTAGCAAATATGATAATTTTTTAATAAATACAATAAAATTTACAAACATTGATACAATATGAAAAGGGAAACCAAAATCTAGAAGTTATAGAAGTTTTCAAATATTTTGAAATAAATTATAATTACGATTTGTAATTTACCCTATAATAATATAATGTTTGTTTCGTTTGAATTCAATACTGATGTAGATAATTTTGGAATGTGCATTGTGAGCACAAAATACAATATTAGTCGGTTATAATAAACGATCAGACATACCTCCGCCTAATACCTCCGCACACCTTGAAAATATTACTTTTAGTCTATTAATTCTACGGACGTCAGTATTATGGGCTGACGTATAGATACATTATGATGAACAATATTAGTTATTACATTATTATATTGGTCCTATTTATCAGTGTAGTTATTCTATGTGCAGACGAATATTATTTAATTTATTCAGTGGAAACTCGTTGCGGTGTTAGTGCGCAGTTAGTGAACAACTATTGTTATATGTATTCCGCTAGAATGGACTTTTCGCTGTGTACCTACTTTAATTTCATTACACTTTCAATAACTATCTATTCTTCTACGCACAGTGGAACAATCGCTGGATTTGATGGTACATTAATTATCGGTCGATAGGTATACGGTATAATATTTCACCTCTAAATACGTACCTACGAAATAACGGCTGGTGCATATAACTAACGTGTATACAATATTGAAAATGTATTCCAACACGAAACTATAGGTATATAGATAACATATTATTATATTATAATATAGCAAGTAAAACGTTTTATGAATTTTAAAAATTGTATGGACAATTATTATTTATATCTTACATAAATGTATTATTTTTCTGCTGAATTAGTTAAAGCAATAAAATTAGCTAAATTATAAAAGCTAAGAATGATAAGCCGAAGAATACAAACGAGTATTTATATTGATAATTGTAACAGTGTCTTTATCATAATCCTGAATTATGCACATAATTCGTCGATTTGGGTATTAAATTGCAATTAGGTACTGTAAATTTAGATTTCAAGCGAAGTAATAAATGTATTGCAGATTTTATAATGATGTGTGTTTTACTGTTTTTATTTTTTTTTAGTCTTTCTGCAGCTTTTAGAGCAGTAAGATAGCTTTCAACTTTAAGGGTGGTTTAAGGTAGCATATGGGAACTCGTTGGCACTTGAGTAAAAATCCGAAATAATTGGGATGAATAAAAACAAAATTAGGATAAACGAACATTTTAATGTAACATCAGTTTACTACAGAATAGATATTGCTTTTTTTTTGTAATAGTTATTCAAATTAATTTAATTTAAATTTCGTTTTGTTTAGACTTCATGATGAAATTTAAAAATATAAATATTATAATGGCTCTTATTGTGTTATTTACGGACATTTATATTTGCTTTTTTATCGATTAATGTATGATAAAACGTATGATTGTAAATAAAAAACCTTGAAAATATAATACAAGGATCCTCATAAGTTTTCCTCTCCTAAAAATACATATTATTTATACACAATGTTTATTTAAACATATTTGAATTTCTATTTTTTATGAAATCCAATATTTAAATTAAAAATAACGATTTGTACGAGTTATTTTGTTGTACCTAGTTCAAAAAATATTATTCATAGGGGATTAAAACTTTTCTCCATTAGGAGGTACCTATACTAATATTTAATATTTACAATAACATTTTAAAAATATTTTGATTAATTGTAAGCTATTTATAAGGGAATAAGTTAGTGTTATAAGTAAATAATAAACTAACAGCTAGTAATACTATACGAAATAATATTATAATAACTATTATATAATATAATTTATGCAAATTATTTTTTTTCAAAAATTAATTCAACTATTACCTTATTTTTATAGTTAAAAATAAATTTCTAATAACAGTATACATTTATAATAAAATATCCTTAGACATTTAGGCTGACACACCGTCCCCGCGTTGTTATTCGTACACATTAAATTCAAATTTAACACATCAACTACAGTGACCTACTCACAGATTCCCTGACCATAAAAAACCGTTGATATGTTTTTAAGATACCTACCTACTTTGCTTTGCTTCCTGTCTCAGTTCCGCAGTTATTAATGAATGAAAACACATGGTTGAATAAATGAATAAATTTAACATTTATTATTAATGTCAGTTTTGAGAGAGAGCATTTCGCTACTTTATGCGATTCGACACGGATTAAAATAACATAAGATTCAGTGGAATAACACAGCACGTATAATGTATAGGTACCTACATATATAGTGTATAGGTAACAACTAACAAATACCTCGTTTGATGAAATCGTTGTCCAAACATTCGGTAAAACCCCACCAGCAGTATCCTGTGGAGTAACTCAATTAATGTTAGCAATTAATATTCTAAATAGTCCGTAGCCAATTTTAATTGTTATTATTAATTTTAGTGTTAGCGTTGTCGAATCGCAGGCAGTGATGGTGGCTCGTGGGTAATTTATAAGTCTGAGAGGAATATGGGCCGCCCCTGAAACTCCATCTTATACCAGAAGAGACTTAAGAACGAAAATCCCACCTTATTAGTCTAAATATATATATTATAATATATACATTTAGACTACCGTAACACCCTATAGGCGGTAGCTACGTGCAGTAAGAACGGGAGGTTTAAATTTGAATAGTGTTTTCCCAAAGACAAATACGTGACTCGATTAAAATGTCAAAATTAAAGAAGTCCATTATTCATGTTTAGGCAAGTTTACCTTAAGATAGGAACCCGTACCAAGTTGTACCATTTACCATTGGATAATATCGTGATCACCTATAATCTATAGTATATTATTCACAAGCAATATTACAAGTTATGTATTCTACCCAAACACATAAATAAATCTAATAATCTAAGTGATCCAAACGTGACGCTAAACTTTGGGATGTCAATAATTATAGCTATAGGTATTGTAGTCAATTAAGATTATTAATCTGAAATCCTCAAACACTATATATGTATAAATGCATTCTCCACATTTCACAACACTTAAGTGTGTACGCTTACCACGATTAATAATACATTTAAAAAACAAACTAATACAAAATTAGTTCTATTACAATCTATATTATACAAGTCTAACTAATTGAGCCATCAAATACGTAAGTTTTGATACTAGGATATTGGAAATATTTAGTATTGAAATTTTTATAAATTTGTAAGGATTTATTTTCAAAGGAATTTTTGAAAACAGTGTCTGGGGTTTTGAAAAAGATAACTCAGTCCTTCTAAGAATAAAAACAATTTAAAAAAAATATATAGTACCTACGTAATTTATGAGATTTATTACGATTACCCTAGATATTTTCGAAAAATTCCTTACAACTGAAAAACATTGTTCAAATATTTGGCATACCCCCAACCCAACCGTTAACTAAAAATATCATTCTTTATCTTTTATACAAATGTTTAGTACTCAATTCGTGCAAATATACTTATTAAAAATCTAGCTGTGGATACTCTCATCTGAAAATCAAGATTTTTTCGGTAGTGACAGCAGAGTCCATACTCCATATTTATCCAGATTCCAGTTAGCTGGTTTTTAACATTTTTCCGCAATTCTATAAAATTTGAAAATTATATTTTATATTTTAGTTACCTACTACCATAAATATAACACTTTTCACTAATATTCTGCCCGATTCCTATTTAATTGGGGGGAGGGTTACAGTGTATTATAACAATACAAATTACTTCACGGAAAAAACTCATGATCGTTCATATATCGGATTTTGATGATTTTTCTTTTATCCTGAACTTTTTTCAAGTGAGATCAAAGCCAGAATTTTAATTTCACTTTAAATAGAGCTTGAAAAATACGTATGTAAAATAAAAAACCTTGTGTATTATTCAAATGCATATTTTACCTTCTATAATTATAATTTTAGAAACTTTGATCTGAATTGCGAGATGTTCTCTTCTTTTAAATAAAAAAAATTTAAAATAACTGACTATTCTATAGGGCATGAGAGTTTTTCCTGTAAGATGTAAGTTGTTTTTATAGCAATATTTTTATATAGTATAGACATTTTATGTTCAAATTTTTGCAAAATTAGAAATTTAAACGAAAAATAACGATGTTTCCTCCAAATTAAACTGTTTACCTACTTCTAAAAATGTTATTCGTAGAAACTTGATACATTCAATTATTACCTACTTCAGTTATTGTTTTATATACACAATATTACAGTTTCAGTATATTTATTTATACCACGAACTTGTTGGCTCTATTCTAATTTTTCCATTTCGTATATAGGTACTATTATTTTTTATTGGTACATAACACAATTTTTATCATGAACTGTGTATTTATTTAAGATATTATTAATTTTTTGCAACCATATAAATGTGACTATATCTTCTATAATGATCTTCAACTCGATTTGTATAGAACTTCAAATTGTACTCTTATTTCTACACATCTCGATATCAATAATAACTACATTACTGTACATAATAGTACATTGTAAATAATATATATATATATTATTCTGAAATTAAGAATATTACCTACCTATGTCAAATCATAAAGGTATGTGTGTTTCTTAATACCTCTATAGGTATACGTTTTACCTATTCGTTCGCAATTTGTTTCGCCCAACGTAAAATCTATTAAATATTTATATAAAATTAAAACATTAACAAAACTTTGTTTGAGGCAATAACACAATGTGAATATTAGGTATACTTACGTTTAATTATGTGAATATAAATTACGTTCAATGTTTACATAATATAATGAATTTCGACCGCTGGTGGCTTATGTTACTTAAAAGTATAAAATAATTCATTGCGTTAAACTTGTGCCGGTCGTTTTAATAAATTACTGTACGTATATACTAAACCATTTCGTGAAGAAACCGGCTATTCCTAAGGGTCCACAAGTCTTGTTGAATGGGGTGTTTGTAACTTTAGATAACTTTAAAATCATCCGAACGTAACGCAAACACTTGATCTTCGTGGCCTCCGTTCTATGTAGGAAGAGGCTATAGTTACGTTGGTCGAGTTTTCGGTGATGGTTGTTTTTCTCTCTTAAACGGAGGAATAATAAGAAAATTAAGAATCAGCGATCTATTGTAAATATCTATCTCTCTCTCTCTCTCTCTCGTAAATTTGTATCACATGGATTTTTCACATTGTAACAATTACCTACATCTAACATCGTTTCAATAAAAATAAATATTTTTATATCTAACGAACGGTTCAGTAGAACTATTATATATCCCGCGATCGGGCAGCGTATATATTATAGTTGCAGTATCATTATGTATCAAGTGTAGTTGTAACCCTCTGTCGACCCGCCTGAGTTGCTAAGGAATATTGTCGTCCATCGGATTCGGTACGTCCAGCGCTACCTGGCTGTGTAATGTAGGATTAACTAAGGGATGCCCGTGCAGCGCCACGGGGTGCAAAGTGAACTCGGAAGGGTGCTAAAACCAGAACCACTGGGAAGGGTTGGTCGCATAGATATCGCTGGGGCGCAACGCTAACGTAAGAGTAACGCGAAACGGTAATCCGTTCTCAGTTTAGCTCGCTTACGTCGCTAAATACAGAAGAGTAAGCCCAGAAAATAAGTAATTTTATACTATATACAATTATTATTTTTTGTACGTTCAGATTTACGAATAATTCCATCACAATTTTACAATGAACAATGCCTAATTATTAAATATATTAAATTCGATAAACAATTCTGAGTCGAGAATAATTTACTATATATATACCTATATGAATTATTATGCGTTTGCTAATACTAGGTAACTCGGTAGCTACAAAAATTTAATTTGCACATCATTTTAGGTTAAGTTAGAGCTCCCATTGGTTATTGTTTTGATTAGGTATTCCCTAAAAAAATTAAAATAATAAAAAAAAATGATTTTGGAATATTAAGTTTGCGTTCTAACTTATTATTAGAACAATAGAATCATGATAATGAAAATTTGGAATATATATAAAGGCTACAGAACGGCGATTTGATAATTTTAGTAATTTATATTAATCTATCAATATTTAAAGTTTGTAAAAATGGTCCAACTATAATAAATTATACTACATCTAATATAGCATTTATTTTATATTTTTATTATCCTTAGTATAAAGATTTCAAAATAAATCATATATTAACTACTCGTCCGAATTTTGGATTAGGTAGGTACATAAACATTTTCAAAATCATTGTTAACTAAATTAATTACAGGATGGATATGCGAATATCAGCTATTATTAGATTCTAAGTATATGAATATATTATTGCTATTAGTTATTACAACTATTTAAAAAATACATAATTAGGTTTCTCTTAAGTTTTTTTTATACATTTTAAGTTCAAATATAAACAAATTTGGATATTTCAATGAAAATAACGGTTTTAGGTTTTTTGTTGTCATTGAAAACCATAAATCTAAATAATTTTAATATTTTTTCAATAATTTGTGTAAACAATAAATAAAATAAAAATTACAATTTTATAATTCGTTTATAATAAAATACAAGTTATTAACCTGCTAAAGTGCTAACTCACCCTATTTATTTTCGATGATATACTTTTTAAACTATAAACTACTTAAAATTAAAATTACTGTACAGTACATTTAGCATTGCGTTTACAGTTTCTGACCAAAGTGAGAGAACTTTCAGTTTTATAATAATGACGTGTGCTATTTTTTCACTACTTTTTCGGTGTAAACACTTGTTGAGACTTAAATAAGCTCCAATCCTTGTATGCATCACCAACTTTCTTTTTACATAGATCGTACTTTAAATAAGTAGTTTCTCAATAGTTTTATCCTGTGTTTTATTTTATTTTTGATAAGATGACGTTCCATATTTACATGTGTTGTATCTGTCTTACATTCTGAATAACTCATTTAACTCAATTGTGTTTAATTTTAGAGTGAATTGACCTATTAACAAATCTAGAAGTAAGAAAAATATCTAGTGAATATCATATATTTTTTAATATTTTAATTATAAAGAGAGTAATGAGCATTTTAAAATAGTAAATTGTTTGTACATTTTGTAATGCTCACAACTCGCTTTAAAATTGAAATATAAAATAAAACCTATGTAATTTACTATTTTACTATGTTATGCGTTTGTAAGACAAAGACAACACACTCGAGTATAGAGTCCTCTTAATTATAATTAAAGTGATGCCAACATTATTTGATACTAGAAATGAAAGAGTGGACCTACGGGTTTTTAATACATGTACTCGTATATCGGTCCAATCAAACTAACGCAGGCAATATAATTCATAAATAAATAAAAATATAAATTTAAATTCAGAATTATTATTTTTTTTGGAACTTATGATGTTGTTATCACTTGTCTCACAGATTATTGTTTTGAACGGTTGTGCGTATATCCATATTTATGAGGACAAGGCTACAAAATTCGTTGGGTTAGGTACATTATATTATTATATAAAACAAATACCTATGACGTATTTTCAATGTTTTAATAAACAATAATTAATAAGTAATATATAAGTATTATATTTAAAAATATCTATTTATAAACATACTGCAGAATTATATCATTAACAAACTATACCTATAATAAAATGATCAATATAATTTAATTATTATCGCATATTATTACCTATGATTTTTCCCTATTGTAATTTGCCGGATACTATGGGTACACATTGAAATAATTTGCCCTTTACGAATTAACGATTAAGAATTTACAAAAAATGCTCTCTTATTATGTGTAATGAGCATCGTCTAGAAAATATTTAACTTGAAAAATACCATACACTCTTTACACACCTAACTACATTACTTACTCGTTATAACAATGTAGTATTAATTTATTAAATTAAATAAAATATACTATAGCAAAAACTTCGTACATGTCCCCATTCTTTAAAAACAATGGACCATTTCTATAATGAAACAAAAAGAATTCAACATTAGTCGGCGGTAATAATTAAATGTTGTAAATTGTAATACGTTTAATGAGTTGCCTGAAATATGGGATGATGCCATCATATTATGACAGGAGTGTCTACAGGGAGGGATTTGGGGGTTAGAAATCCTCAATTCCATAAGGGGGTGTCAGAGAAGTACAAGTGAAATATATTTTTTAAAAAGCTTAAAAGTTCCTACCTAGTCGTTGAGTAGTTCACTGTAATGGACGTGTGGAATTTGAGTTGAATGATCCATCATTGTAAACGATAAAAATGATTCTGAGCAAAGACGGTATAACTTTTTAGTTTTTGGTAACCAAACAGGTATTTTAATAATAATGTTACATAATTTTAAAACAAATGTTCGTAATACATAATTTCATAGATATTGATTTTACAATGATGTGGTTTTTATTATTATTATTGTATCTGAAGACACTTTTTCTAGTAGAAAAAATACTCGAATCATCAACTTCGATTAGTGAGAGGTTTCTGGTAAAAATTGAATCTTTTTTGTACTTTGGTGGGTCAGTAGAATTTTCTGGGTACTATTTAAAATAATCAGTAGAGAGAGACGTTGGAAAGGAACATTTAAAAAAAAATATTATTTTTAAAATAATACTTTTGTAACTTTTGTTAGGTACCAAAAAAGTTGGACCGTACCCACTCACAATCATTTTTCATCGTTTACAATGATTTATTATTGAATTCAAATTTAACACATCCATTATCTACAGTGGCCTACTAAATGACAATAGAGATATTCTCGAAACCTAATGTAGGTACAGTAGAGCGGTCACTTACTTGACGATTATTTTTTATGTTTTTCTCGACTATTTTTAAAAGTAGGTAATGAGAACTTTCAATTTTGGCCTCCCAAATGTACAAATAGATTCATTTTGCTGCCAGAAACCTTTCTCGAAGTTAGTAATTTTTCTACTAGAAAAAATGTCTTCAAAGTTTCAGACGCACAAAAAAACATACATTATTATTTATTATTATACATTAATCAATACATTCTTCGCTTCACTCAAAATCTAAAATAATAGGTTTCTTTGTTCGTACATTTATTAAACTTGTACTCTGGACATTTTTAATTAAACAAAGTATTTATAAAAATGAGTACATTTTTTTATATTTAATATATATATATATATATATACATTGTACCTAAATGATTATTTAACAATAAGTGCAATAGTGATAGAATTTATGGTTATATTAATTTTAAAAAATAAAATATATTCTTATTGCATTTTTTGAATAAATACCTCCTCCCTCCCCATTAATATCCTCACTGTGGATCCGTCCATGTTCACAATGGCATACACTCATAAACAATAACGACCTATTTTTAGGGCATTATAAATACCTTAACACGCCTTAACTACTTTACCTAGTCAAAATACTTTTGTATTCAATGCGTGTTATTGGCAAATTGTACCGATCTAATTGTTAGGCCATTTGAACGTATTTTCCGTCAAATATGACGTAATAAATTTACAAGACTATTATTTCGCGAACTTTGGTTTTATATTATAATATACTGTGCCACTGATCCCGTCGGAAACGAACTCCCTCGTCGTCGATGGACCCTTTTTTTGAGGGGCGGCAGCAGTAAACGGCAAATCGACGACAGAGGCTTGTATACTCATTATAATTCCTCGTCGGATGGGATGGGGTGCGGGCGATTCGCGAGTACCGATAAAACAAAAATAAAAAAAAAAGGGAAGAACGAGACGGTGAAAAATCGGAAAAACGAAGGGAGTTTGATTAGTATAGCGCGGAAGGAGCTGTGTTGTTTGCCGCGACAACGGCAGTCGATGGATATTTTTTTTTAAGCGGGCCCGCGATGGGGTTCGTGGCTGATGGACGGGTCGTGCGGGGGCCGGCGACGTTAATGTAGGGGTCGTGAAAAAGACGATCGTTTCCTTTTTTTTTTTTTTTTTTCCAGTCGTTCGTCGCGGTCCCTTCTTATTTTATTTTGCACGGCGGCGGCGAGCATAACGGTAGAAAATGAGAAAAAGGGCTCGAACAGCTATGTGTATATATATATATATATATTACTGTAGCAGGAGCAGCGCAGAGAAGGGGCGCCCATCGCAATTAGCCGCGGGTATAAGATAAATGAATCCACTTATTCCACGTCTCGATGTCGATTCGACGGGGAAAAAGACGGAATACCTAATAATAAAAAAATAAAAAAGTATTACCAAGGGGCGAGATTAGAACCCGGACGGATCTAGATTAATATAAAGATCAAATATGATGCGATAATATTATATTAAAATATACGTATATTATCAAATGAGGAATTGGAATTGACCGTCGTCGTCGTCTTCTTGTTCCTGCATTATCGACGAGCTATACACTGTGACAGCCGAAATTTTAAAATTTTTATAATTGTTTACCTGCGGATACGATGATTTTAATGAACATTTTACTGCCTACTCTATATAGTCAATAGGAAACAATAATGAGTCATCAACAGTTTGAAATTTAAAAACTATTTCATATGTGCGCTACATATAGGGTGATTATTTTATGATAAACCGCAGTATGTATCTTAGAAAATAAAAGCAATTTTTAAATATTTGTTTGATATAGGTACGCTGTTGTCTGAGTACTGAGGTTCTGTTAATGAACTGTCTTCTCTTCGCGTGAAGAATGTTTGTATATATTTTTCTATGGTATCCGTATTTACTTATTGTTTTTATTTTGTAAACATATTGAATATATTTAAATAATAAAAAAAAAAAGGTAGGTACGTTGTAGAACATTATACTTTCAATATAAGATTAGCATAATAAAATATATTTTATTGATAAAATTAAAGAAAAAAATGTTATGGTTCCTCGACCCTCGTACTTTTTTATGTATACGTAGGTAGCCTAAATGACGATAAAAGAATCGCTCTGTATATATTATTATCAAATTATGTCATTATGATTTACAGTTGTTTTACAACCGTCGTAACAAAAAAATATATTTTATAGGCAGCATTATGCGTTTATTTGTTTACCCTTTTTATGAATGGATAGTAGGTACCAATTACCTATTTCAAATGCCTTCACTAATTGAAAACCTATAAAATATTTAACTTAAATTCTTGATCCTTTTACAATCCACTAAGTTTATATTTTAACAACGCTTAGAAAGGGTTTTAAAATTAATGCTTTATAAAATACATAATCGTGTAAAGGGAAAAGTCATAAAAACAAAAAATTATGTTCATAATACGATGACAATATTTTTACGTTCCAGTTGACGATAAAATATGGCGTAATAAAATGTGTAGGTTTTTTCGCATCAAGCCAACTCAAACATTGCAGTGTCCGTATATTAAAACTAAAATGTTATTAATTTGGTATTAGTGTACATAATATTATACTATATAAAACATATTTTTCAACACGCCAAAATATTATCATGGGAATTCATTACAAGTATGCAACCCAACTCGTAACAAACAATAATTGCAATATGTTGTATACAATTCACGCATTTTTCCTTTTTTTATAAGGAACGGATAAATTTTATTTATAAAAATTAATAATGGCTTATTGGCGGACATTTTCGTAAGTATGAAAATTCCTGCCAACGTTTTATAATTGAAAATAAACGAAAGAATAATTAATTTTCCCGGGGTCCGACATGTTTCAATTTGTTATCGTCCTCCTCCTCCTCCTACTCGCTACAACTCCGCCCGTCGTTTGCTCCGCGCACTCTTTAAAGAACCTTGAGGACCCTAGGGCCATATTGTTTTTTAATTAAAGTTTTTTACAAGTCTCGACATTTTCGACAACTTAACTCTTTAAAAGAGTAGTATAGGTACTACAGGGGCTACACGGATCGCCAAAATTTGCATACGTCACTTTTCAACACTAGGATCAACTTGTCCTGATAATCTTCAAAATACGTTTTTCCTTGGAGATTTATTGCGAATTGTGTGTGCCGTACAAACGGGATTAATGGCTCCCGAACACGGGGACATTTATTTTGTTCGCTGCAAATGTAAATTATGTACTCAAACGTTTGTACAAGATATAATGTTCTTTTGCACATTATTTTTGGATATTGTCGTAGCAGGAGACCGAATTCAAGCAAAATCGAACAAACCTTGTGTTATTACTTATTCTGATTAAATCAACGTTAAAAGTGAGTTTAATTTAGAACACAACTAATGACAAAATCGAATTACTTCTAAACCGGAAAAGTAGGTATCATTCTGTTTTGATATCCAATGGAAATTAATCATTTTATAATATCATAATACACGTTATACATAATAGATGGTTAATTCTATCGAACTGTGAATAGTGTAAATTAATAATGAATGTATACTGCAATCGGACATATACGAGGTATAAATATAATCTTGTATCAACTTACACACAGTGTACTTGTAAAGTGTACTCACAGTAATATAAGTTATTTAAGAATAAGTTGATCTCGACGCAATACCTACCAGGTAGGGTTGAGTTGAAATCAAAAATATGCAATAAACGGTATGACACATTTATATATTTTGCTTCTTTAAAATAAAAAAAAATTAATGGTGATGAATATTACATAATATGAATATAATTGGGTCACAATAAACGATTATACAACTAACAGCTGGTATTATAATATGTGCAGTGTAAAAACAATTGCGCGTTAACAGTGTATAACTATGCATACTATACTGAGTATATTACTGATTTCCCAGATAAAATATTAAACGTGTGCCATTCTTAACTTAACGTTTTCTTCTCTCACCCACCTTGACACACGGTTTAAACTGTTTTGCAAACTATTCACAAAAATTATATAAATACGCTGAGAACTCTTTTACGCATTATTATTAACTCGAAAAAAAACCAAGTCACGTTTATTTAGCCCATGTCGTCGTAATAATATATTCTGAGCAAAACGTGTACCTAATTAATTGGTTTAAAAGTATTATGTTTATATTTTAAATATTTAAATAAACACTTTTTCTCGGATAGGAGCGGAGTTCAACAAGTTGTACGCAGTATAATCCTCATCTCGCAAGATCGAAATCCTACTAGCTTGGAAGGTTGATATTCGAAGAGATAAATTTACGATTTTTCGGTAATCTTTCTAAACGCATAAAAACGAGCGATAAATTATAGTATCGATAACCATCGCAAACGTTTGAAACAATAAATTCATCAGAGTTTTTTACGCGACTCCTCCGTCAACCCAACGACGACGCCTTTGGCTGCGAGGGGAGGTGAGTAAAGTTTTGATATGCCGAGCAATGCACGACGGGCACTTGTCAAAGTGGCGGATGCGCCAGATGCAATCGTCCGTGCACAATTATCGCGGCGACGACATTGCTTTATATATATATATATGTGGAAACTTCTCCGCTCGCGTACACACAGTCGTCGTGTATATAGCCACTGCAGCAGGCCGCCGCCGGAGAAAAATTGTTTAACGATTTTCGTCCGAATACTATACTACTCGACGGGTTTTAATTATTCAACGACTTGACAATTCCCTCCCGCCGGTAGAGGATTTATTAATAAATGAGAGAGAGAGAGAGAGACAACAACGGTGTAAAAATAACAATAAGCCGGGGCAAGACAAGTTTTAATGGAAAATCCAAAAGTTGTGGAACCGATATCTCGAACAGAAAAATTATAAACCGAGTTGGCAGTGATGCGGTGGAAGGGGGCCGTGTGGTTTGTAAAAATTGAAATCCGTGTCGAGATTTAACTGCGCAACGTGCCCGGGGGTGAACGGATTTACAATTATAATATATCATATTTTTTAAACTAGGCGAAATCCGGAAACTTGATGATTATTGTAGACGTTGATTGAGTATATATATATATATTGTACGCCATGATTATAAATTCATCAAAGCGTTACTTATTTTTTACAAGAAATATAATATTTGTTAAAATTAAAAAATGACTTACCTATATAAAAAAACATTTGAAATAACCTTTAAAATAGACAACGAAGTCGAACGAGTCCGTTTACCATCAGACTCACGTTTGCACTGAGTTATAAAAATAAACAAAACAAATTAACTTAATAAATTCTATATTTCCAAAGAATTAAAAGTTTTATTTTGAAAGCACAATGCATTTTTAACATTGTTATAATACTAATTGAATTGTGTTTATGCTCGTTTTTGACAACTGTATATTCTTGGATCCCCTTACAGGTAATTTCAAAACCAAAATTTCACTAGACACCTGCTGGCTAGTTACATAATTCTTATACATAGTTCAAGCTCAGTCAATATCGTAAATATAACCAAAGAGTTGAAATTTTACTGTGTGTCTGTGAACTATGTACTAACAAGACACGACTGCTCGTCATTTACACCCCCTCCCCACCCCTCATACGTCACACCACGCTAAGTTGGCCGACTGTGAAGTCCGTTATATCTTACTCAAAAAACTTTATTATTTACGGTAGAACATTACATTTACCTTATTTTGAAAAAAATAATTACTTAAATATTTACTCACATAATATACACATTTTTCACATGAAATTTAAGTAGGTAATAAAACTACATTTTTCAATATCATCATTTTTCTTTTACGTAAAAGCAGACGTTACTAATAAGATTAATTTATTATATTTCGGATTTTCCTTACTAGAATCTCAACTGATAAATGATTACAGTTATGTAATTCATAGATTATAATATGATAAAATGTTTATTTACCTACTTTTTTTAAATACGTTATAATATTATATTCAAAATCTTATATTAATTGTTACAAATGATTTTTTACTTTATGATGTAGGTAGAATGTTTTTTAAAATTAGGTAACAAGATTAAACAACATAAACAACATTATTTATAGGTACATTTAACAGTTGGCTTGTACAACCTTTATATTTTATGTGGTTGGTAATACCTGCTTACGTGATCACTTTTAGTACTGTTTCAAAAAATCAAAAGCTTATTGGTAGAAATAAAAATATTATAATAATAAATAATAATAATAACAATTGTTTATTTAGCAAAACAATATTTTAATATTTTAAGTATTTTAAATATTTATTAATTTAAATTAAATTTCATATATAGGTATCAACTTCTTTAGGGACTTTGTAACTGACTGTAAATTAAAAAAATGTACATCTCTTAAATAATTAAGTTTTGTAATAAATTGCTATTATTTCTTATTTAACAATACATTTACCTAACTAAAACATGTATTCCAATATGATAAAAAACAACAATAACTTAACAGTGGAAATTCCATTGATATTCCTGTTAATTCAATGGTATATCTCTGCAGTTTAATCGCATGGTATAATATTGTGCACTTATATAATATTGTAAAGCCAATTCAACAATATAATACAATTATCGAACAAGGCCCTAAAGCCCCCTGCATATAGGTGCAGATCTTTCTACATTATCAGCTAATTATGACACTGTACCTATTTAACAATATAATATCATCTTATAACCTTGATGGAAATAAAGCACGGTTTTTAATAAACAAAAACTATAAGACTTCTAGCGTAAATAATAATATGTATTATTTTTTATATTTTTTCAAGCTAAACTGACACGTGTTTACAATAAATTTAATGTGTGCCCACACAAATTCCATTAGTCAGAACTATTTCTTAAATATTTGTTTCTTTTCACTTTCATAATAATAATATATCCAGGGCGGCACTAGCTGATGAACTACATTACTTTGAAATACTTCTAGTGTATTTATAGTAATAATATGTTTATTTATTCTGTAAATAATAACGATTTTCGTTCTTATAAAGTAGTTATAAAGTGTCAACAAAAGGGCATCTCCGGCTATTTCGACAGTGGGAGGCGTATATGGTGGCCGGAGGGATGGAGGCGCCGATGCTCCTCCTGTCATATATATTAACTTAGGCGAGAAGACGACCGCGGGGGTGATGGAAAAAAACGCGGCCAGGCATAATACTAATAGCAGTGGGTGGAGGGGACTAATAAAAAGGAGCGCGATCGTCCTCTCTAACCCTTCCCACGTTTTCCCAGTCCTGTTATTATTATTTTTTTTTTCGTCTCCCGGACGGCGGCGATGGCCTTTACCAACCCGCACTGCCATCACTACCACCCCCACCATCACCACCCTCGTCCGCGCGGGCGTTAGAAACCCGTCATTTCCTTTTGTTCTTTTTAATGTCTGTAGATTGCCAAGTCGTCCTATAAATGGCTGACTGGCTGAACGGCCGGCGGGTGTACAGATGAGGGTCGGGCGCCGGGGGTGGAAGGGCCGAAATATAAAATAATACCGCTGTGAACTTTTCTTTCGCACCCCGGCCTCCCGCCCCGCTGGCGTTTTTGTTTCTTCTCGCTGGACCCGCTCGCCATGTAGTGTGGGTGGGGGGATCTTAGAGGTCGCCAGACGTGGATACGGTCGTGAGGTGGCAAAAGAAAAGAGTGGTGTTGGTAATGGGAGGAAGGAGAAGGGGCGAGCGCGCGCGCACCGAGAAAAGGAATTTCTTTTCTTTTGTCCCAGCCCGGCGCGCTTATATAGCGTCTGAATTAATGCGTCAGCTTTCCATTTCCATTTTGAGAAGAAGAAAATGTTAATTTTCATTTCTCATTAAGTCTTTTTTTCGCTCGCCTTCGAAACGGACCCCCTCCGCCACCACCCACTGCACTATACCCGCAGACTCTCGTTTTGATATTAATAAAAGCTCGCTCCCCGTACCATCTCCATCCACCCACCGACGACCGTGTCTCAACCCGAACTGGCGGCGGTGACTCGGCGATTCCTCTTATATATGTATATAAATATATAATTAATACAATCGCCGTCGTCGTCTTCGTTGTTGTTGTGTTATGTGCCAGTGTCATCCATTGCCGCCGATACTACTCGCCGAACGATTTTAATTTGATTTTCAAGGTCCCGCCTCATCAATTAACCGTTCAGCAATATTCCGGATGGTGTTAAATGTATAATTTAACTGTAAAGTACACACAGATCTCTCAGGAGCTTCGAATGTGGTAGTCTAATATAAATTATACCTAATATACATTACCTACACGGCTACACAGCTACTCTAAATCGGTGTACCTATATTTAAACGAATACATTATTTTCGATGAGAAACAATTATACATTTAGCTATTACTAATAAGTCATAATTAAATCCATTTTAGACTTTAAAATTATTTTTTTAAATATCCTACATCGTTCGCACATAGTTGTATGATAAAATTAATTTTGAAGTTTTACACTACCTACCACACACGGACTCTGCGCAATCGTCGGAACGTTGTTGTGTTAAAAAATTCTACCCCTGGACGAAAACAATACGCGGACGTCGACATCATCATGATAACTATACGCGAAAAGGTGTGCGCGGCGGAAAATAATAAAAAAATAAATGCATTTTAAAAAGAGGACATGTGCTCGGACTGGTCAAACTGGTTTTCGCGGCCCGGACAAAGGCCGATAAAAGGGTCACTATTACCGCTGCTCGGGGAACGGATTGAGGGATTGTCCACTGTGTTTTAACATAACGCTTTGTCCGGAACAGCCGGACGGTTACCGTACGCCGGGCTGTGGGAACAAACCGGATATACCGGTTTTCGGACCCTTTTCCTGCAAAGGGTCAACGCGCGTACACTCCAAGACAAGACAATGGGTGACGTGCACAATAGAGTAGCCGCGTACCAACAGTGGCCGTGTGTTGTGCAAACGCTTCCTCGTACTTACACGACAGACAGGTGATAATTATTGTCTGAGCTACATTGTATAAGTTACATAGTGTATGTAATCACGCGAGCGATGTATGGATATTGCCGGTGGGTTTTTAATCGTACTGTGTGGAATAATAATATTATATGATACGTATAATAATAATAATATATTAGCATAATGTGAACAAACGGTTATGTTCGTTATAATCAGAGCTCATGACTTATAGCTCTAAAAATATTATCAAAATAAAATCCCCTCATAAACGTTCGTAGAAGCGTTTAAATAAGCACTAAATATGTTGAAACACGCAAACAAATATATTAATTGTGCAAAAAATATAAAACAGTTAAAGTGTAAAATTAAGATGTTATAATTGGTGGTTTTTTTAGGCATTTTACGTCATTTGATATGACAATATACCTACAAGTGTAAAATAGTGCCTCGAGTAAGTATACGACTTAAAACAAATATGCAAATAATTGTATAAGTAACAAGCCATGGTCATAGCTTATAATATATACAGTTCAATTGACAATTACCTAGATAGAAGGAACTCGGCGAGTTTTTTCAAAACTCATAATATTATTGGAATGTTAGTTATTACCGATTTATTCGGTTTCAGAAACGACAATCGACGTCTTGCATGTAACTTACATAAATGTTGTTCAATTTGTTCGAGTAATCTATTATTAAAAATTTACAAATTCAGAATAGGTATATTTAACAGAGAAATAATTTTTAAACCCCAGCGAATGAATTCTTACAAAAACACTTAACATTTAATACAATTGTGCGTGAGTATATTAGAATATAATATATTCTACATATTATCATCACGAATTTATAACTTTTTAAAGTGATTTCACAAACGAATAAATTTATATTTTTATATTTAGCGATGGCATATTATAATATTATACTTGTCGGCTCGTTGCCGTCACGAATAAAATAAATAAAACGACACTGTTGCTGTTACCTAATGCCGAGAGTACAGCCGAAGTTCCGAACACCTAACTTACTGTGTAATGTACATAGTTACTGGCTTGGTCTTAAATTATTTGAGTTTGCGGTACATGCTTATCTGTTATATTTTGGTTATTACAAAGTTCAGCGTTTTACTCGTAAAAGCAGAAAACACAAAGAGGCTCTTTTTTTTCCTACCAAAGTGACACCGTTTAAGGGCCCGTCGTAATATACGCGCGCGAAAGAAAAGAGTAACAAAAGTGCGGAGAACCCCTCCTCCCAGCAGGAACCATCTTTTACCCATCGTTAGGACGAGCGGGGGCGGTGGGAGCAATGGAATAAGGGGACATTATCGGGATGTTATTATTTATATACACTGTGTCTACGTCGTCGTCGTCGTCGCTCCCTTTTCTCTTTTTATATAACCATAAAGGACTTAAAGATAACGTTCTTTATTTTTTGAATATAAGTCCCACTCTCCTCTCACCGGTGACCGAGGAAGGGTCGTGTTGTCATTTATTATTCCCCGCCATCGCCCGCCGCTGGAGGCATTAACGTCAACCCCATTGCCCCGGTCCCGGTGGTGGTGAGGATCAAGCCTAATCTATTACATTTCAAACTCTCCCGCCCGCCCTACTCCGGTAATATATAATATACTTATCCCATCAGAACCGTTTTTTTCCTTTTCTTCGTCGGAAAAATCAGCTTATAATACTTGATATATTATACGTATATATTATAATATATATATTTGAGGGTGATGGTGTGTAAAATTTTTTGAGCAGATGAGGATAACGATACGACGATATCGTTCGGTGTATATTTTAGGCATAAGGCATACACGTATTCACCTGCAAATGGGATATTGACCAATTCCACGTTTCCACAAAAAAAATTCTTTACCATCATGTACTAGGTACCTATTATAATTTTCATTAAATTTTACAATAATGTACAATAAGGTTCTTAGAATATTTTCTTGGAAAATAAGAATTATTTTTATGTTGTAATTATCTATATAATATTTTCAAAAATAAAATAGTAACTTTATATTTTATTAACTGAGAAATGTTATGCTATATCCGGCAGACTCACGACAACGGTACGGGTACGCAGTTCTCATTTTGCTTAATATTCTTCTAATATAATCTAAAATAAAAGCTACAACTGTAAAATTTCAAAAAAATTATACTACTACATAGATTTTTATTTTATGTTCATAAATTCTTTTGGTGGAGATATGTTTTGGTCAGTATCTCATTTGGTGGAAACAAAAATTGGCGGAAAATAGCAAGTTATTCATTTGGTGAAAATGAGTATTACCCGATATGATAATATTATCATTTTACATGTTATAATTATAAGTGTGGTGGCACACTGCATCATTCCAATTTAAGAATGTTTTAAAAATCTTAAGTTTTTCAATGTAAAATAATAAACTCCTAATATTGCAGCTTTCTGTGATATTTCTTTTTATATTTCTCGCACGTAAAACGAAGTTTGACAAAATATTATAGGTATACGATAGTAAGTGACTGTACGTAAAGTTTGACATCGTGTTTATTCAGTGGGTAATTTGAATCCGAGTGTACAAATTCTCGTTTATTGAGCACGAACATTTAACTACTAAACACAAAAAAACTCCAACAGAGGACATTCCATGATCTTCTATAAAAACAAGTTTAAAATAAACCCAACATCGGTGTAGTACGAATTGTTTACCTCTTAAAGTTAACAATTGTATAATTTATCAAATGCCGTAGTCGATTCAAAATATTTGAAGATAAACATAACTTCTACACTGTTCGTTAAAATTTAAAAATTACTTAGATACTAACCTACGTAAGATATTTAAAGGATTTCGTAACCCGTAAAACCTTCTTCTGTGCGCACCGTATCAACAGGTAGGTATCTAAAAAGAACCTAACCCTTATTTATACATCACGTGTTGGTTATGTTGCCAACGCATGTTCGTCCCCGTAATTGTAATGTGTATTCATTATAATATTATTGTAGGTATATACAAGGTATTCAAAAAATGTGGAAAAGCTTTAATTACTGTTCGTATGTTTTCATACCTACATAATACATATTATAGCAATAAAACTTAAAAGATAACAAACTGCTGCACACATATAGGTAAAGTAGGTAAGTTACCTAGGTAAAATAATTGATCACCTCGTTCATTTATTAGGTATATATCATATTATTATTGTTTATCAGTCCTAATTAGTCTAATGTAATGACCATTTCGAAACTTTTTGAGATTATTTCTGTATAAAATAACGTATAGAACATCAATTTTAGGTTTCATATTTTTCGTAACTTATGCATTATGTGTTCTTTTCTGACATATTATATAAAATTAGATCGCGGATTTCTATAAAAATTCATAATTTGTAAGTAATTAATAAGGAACAATAGTAGTTCAAAATCTATACGATTTATAATATTATATAAGTAGATTATTAGATTCTAATCCGGAATTTTATATTTTTTATTTTTTCTGAGAAAATGCATATTAATTGTATATTATTGAAAATAAATATAATCAAAATGTTTACTCTAATCATTTTTTACAATAAAATCTCTATCATTACCTAAATATCATCAATATATCTCTACCATTAAATATCATCGATATCTTTATCATTTTGCAATGACTACGTTAATGAATATACTGTCATGAATGCAGACAGTGGTTCCCCTACATTGTTTTTCAGAAGTATCCTTTTTTGAACTAAACTCAGCCAAGGTGCCCTTCTGTGAATAGCTAGAGAAGCATAAATATTAAATAAACACTAATTATTATACTAGTTGATAATCAACTTTTATAATTTTACTGAGCACCATATTTATACTAGCAATATTCTAAGCATACGCAGCCAACCTAAAATCAATATATTTTTTATAAGAAATGATAAAAAATATTTTTTAAAGAGAAAAATTATTTTAAACGAAAATATTATAACTTTGTAACTAATGAGATGTAAATTGCTGCTAATGTTTGAAAAGTTTTGAAATTTCATGTTGTATTATTGACAAATGGAGTTGTAGATAAGAGTTCTCCGTATTGAGACTGTTGCGGTATTTGGTTTTAATTGCAGTGTAGGTAAGCTGAAAATTGTGACTGTCATTTTTTTAGTATTCATTTTGAAATTTAAATAAAAAATAAAAAATAGTTTAAATAAATTGTAAATAATTTCTTATGAGAGCCCATGGAAAGTGCTCGTGGTGCCATTAGGGCACTGCGGTACACAGTTTGGGAATCTAAGATAACAAAATACTAAATGGAAAAATAAGTAAATGGAATGAAATTGAGGAACTGCCAGTCGATTTGTCCTTCTTTAAAATACTAACATAGCATCTGTGACGTCGAAACAAGTATTTTACAGTAGGTACAAAAGTATGAGACGAGATAATCGTAGAAGTTTAAAATCTTAATTCAATGTTTCATTTTTGCAAAACATCATGTTGGTACACATTTCATAACTATGTATAATTCAAATTAATAAATTATTACATTCAACAATATTATTATGTTTTTATTTCTCCTTTAAAATGTATTATTTAAACATGTTGATACAACATTATGATAGTAATAAAAACAGTATAATTATGTTAAATGAGCGTTAATGAAATAATTCATAGCAAGTGATAATATTTGAATATCTTTACACGCTTAACATACGTGTGTAAAGTGTAAATGCATATGTTACGTATTTATTTATCGTATAAAACCTAGCCCTAATGATATTATATATTATAAACCTAATACTAAAATTACTCAAAATGTAAATGTATGTGTATATTATTTTATTTTAAGCCACCAATATAATATTAAATAACCGCCTTAAGTAAAAATAATATAAAATTCGTAGTTGTTCCATATTCGTACAGCGTTTAGGCGGCACTACTGTAGTTTCGACTATAGAACGCAGTGACGGGACAAAAAAATAATAATAATAATTTAATAACAATAACGCGACGAAAATATTATGCGCAATCAATCGTCGCGTTTGCGAAACGCAACTGTGGCTGGCGGCAGCGGCGACCCTATATTAAGAAAAAGTCGGCCATTTTGAATTTTCTTTTTCTCGCCCCTTCACAACACAATTCATCGACGTCTTTTGTGAAATTCTCCTTTGATTTTTATTATTTTTTTCCCCTGCACCTCGAACCACCTCACCATCGTCGTCGTAGTTGCTGCTGTCGTCGTCGTCGTCGTCGTCGTCAACGAAAAAACTTTTAATTGGGGAGAAAAACGGGAAAATTGGAAAAATTATAATGACAAAGGGACACGGGCAGAGAGACAGAGGGGAAAAGTGAGCAAAAAGGAGACGGAGGGAACTGGTCTCTGTCTCTACATAGAGTGACGGCCAACCTTCCCCTCACCTATTACTGGTCTTCGGCGTGGGCGCGTAGAGGCAGCGTGACTGTGTAAAGACGACAAATTGTATTTCTTTTGAAAAATGGCAATAACGATTTATACGCTCGCTCGAACAAAAAGCCAACTTTTAACGATACGGCGGCGTGCGTGTGAATGGCAAAAATGTTACCACCGCACGTGAAACTGTGCACTAGAAGAAATAATAAACGTCGCCACGAAACAATGCGGAAAAATAAAAGGGTACGAAAAACGTAGTAATAATTCTCCGCCGCCACGCCGTGGCCGATTCAAAATAACGGCAAAAGACAATCCCATTCTTTCGCTAATTATTTACTGCTCTACCACCAACGTTTAATTAATGTTCAATCTTTTTGCGTTCATCCTCCGCCCCCACACGAACATCCTATAACCTGAACCACCGCTCGACTCACTAGGCCCAATCACCTAACCTCTCGACAAATTACATATACTTTTGCCATCGCAATATAATTTATCGCTTATGGGTTTGAGACCATTCTTTATACTCACGGAATACTATACCCATGTACAAATGTTGGAAAGTTTATTTTCGTTTGATATTTTACGTATTTGTCTTATATATCATAAAGTCAAATAAAATTGAGTTCACGTGTGCGTTGAAATTATTATGTTACGTAAGAAAGTAATTGTATCACTCTGTCGCTAAAACGTCGCCCCGAAATCGGAAATATGTGCCAAACCATATAAACCAGTAACCACTCTTAAGGTATAAATGAAAAATTAGGTCAAATGATAGGTCAGATTTTTTTTTATAGACACTTTAAGTTTTTTGATACACAAACTGCATAATATTTGAAAGAAGCCGCATTGTTATGTTAACCCATGAAAAATTCGAATATGTGTTGATAATAATTATTTTATATTATATTTTAACAAGACGTATTAACACTTAACATACAACTTACTGTATTAAAATCATTCCACTGCTGTTGTTGAACAATTGACTTTGAAAATAATTTCGATGCGAGTGATAAATCCCTCCAATCAATTATAATACAAATACTGTTTGCTTTAGCGCATGATTAAAAACGTTAGTTTCAGTTAATTACATTTATCCGACAAACTTCACGATATAATTCTTTTGAAAAAATGTAGCAATAATATTATTTTCAACTGGTGCTGTTCGTACCCAACTCCTATTTTTACTTTTAATTAATTTAAATGTAAAAATAAATTTAACAAGTATTTTGTATAGGAACTATTATTAAAACTTGTTACGCGGAACTTTTTGTTTCTCTATATTCGAGCTATGCACACGTTTTTATTTTTTAATTTTGTTATTTAAAACGTCATTTTATATTTTAAATTTTAATAAATCAAGTTAAACTAACTATACGACAATTTGTTTTTACGATAATTATTAATTTTAAACTATATAGACAACGGATCGGTTAAGAGTTTATGTATAAGTATAGAGTGAGAAAATAAACCATTACTAACCACCGTGCAACTAGGTTTTATAATTAAGACGATTTAATATCATACGGTATTATTATAATAAAAATAATTTTGTCGAGCCATAGGTGAAAAATTAATTCGCTAAATCCATAGACGTGTGGTACATATTATTATTATTATAAAAAAAAATCTTTACATAAAATTACCAGCTTGACCTTATTAATAACATTAATAATCAAATAATCAAAATATTATTGTTCAATAACAATGCCTACAGGCTATATTGTTCCAAGACATTTGGTGCCTAAAACGAATACCGAAAATTAATATAATATGCATTCGTAAGTGTATATATATTTTCTTACGAAATACATTCAATAACGAATACGACAAACGTCAGTTTCTATATTAGTATTGGTTCCAATATTATATTTTATTTTCACAATTATTTCCCGTTCTATTAACAATGTACTACCTATATAATTTATATAAGAACAGTTATAATTTGTTTGTAAAATATGTATATGATTACAAATGTAAGTTGTTAAAAATTAAGTTATCGAGTTTATATTGTTTTTAATACCACTGGTGGAAAGTTTACCAAACCTAAAGGTCACTTTCGTGGCAGCCGATTATTTGGTTCGGGAGCTTTTGCGACATTTCATGTAAGTGGTATTCGTCAACAACACGCTGCAGTGCACCCAGCATAATAACATTTATTCCTTGTCCAGTTTTATAAAATATTTATTTGCTACCATTTACGAACATTTTTATATTATCGAACCTTGACCTTTCCGCATAAGAGTCGTCGACAATATTTTAATGAACACGAATATATATATATATATAGACACCTACTGTTATTTTTTCCACTAAACTTTGCCAAGACTATTGCACTGCGGTGCTCGTTGCCTACCCCGTTAAACGAATTTCGACAAGAAAACGAAGTTAGATTGTGTTTTTATTAGGGTGTTGGATAGTGGCACGGTAATTGGGTGGCGTCTTCTAAGAAAACATTTTCGATTGAAACGAGTGCGTAATCCAATCACAGTCGTGATAACATATAATAATAAATGCACCCCCTCGTACCCGTTGCCACGTCTATATAAGTATGCCTAAGAAAACCAAATTAAAAGAGCCGAACGAAATTATTCAGAATTTTAATACACAACGCGCCATTCAATTATACGAGTTTGTTTCACATCAATTTCTGAAATTTTATCGCACTAATTCAATTGCAAGTATGACTGAAAACTTGCCTTGTATAAGGCCGGTCCCCGGCTGCGCAGCGCATAATCTCTGATAATCATTGAAAACGGTAATAAATTTAAATCGAGATTTCCTGTAGATCGCATAACGTTAAGTCCCGTTGTAGAAAATGTCTTAAATTTATATGCTACATATAACATGCACTTTAATAGGCCATATATAGTATTATCAGCTTAGTAACGTACACGTACGAACTATAATACATCGTTCGTCGAAAAATTAAAGCACCCTGCCACTACCTGTTTGCAGGGTACCGCGAGGAGTAGTTATCGCTGTCCAGCCGACTTTTTCAAGATCAAACTCGTACCTCATATTAAATTAGGGTTTGTTTCTTTTTTCTGAATACATGAGGTACGATAACTTTTGTTATACGGGAGAAGAGGGTATAGTATTATAGTCGTGGCATTAATAGAAAGACCGTTGCTACTGAATCCGACTCGCGTCTTAATTTCACACGGCCCGCGGCAGCGGAGATTTAGAAACACGCAACAACAGTCTCTTATTTAATAATATTATAGACAAAGCAGTGACGAAGAATGCCTGTGTATACACAAAAAGAACCCCCCCGAGAACGACGTGGCCGTTGTTGGCAAACAGAGTCCGCAACTGACCTCTGGGCGTCCAGGTGCAACGCCACTTGCAGGGGGCCTCATTGTTCGGTCCTCGTCGTCAGTGTACCTACCTACATTAATTATTAAAAGTGCGCACGCCGCGTAAAACAATGGACAACCGGATTTTAGGACCGCGCCGGGCGATATTTACCCAACAAAGGGGTTATCTTGTCCGTCAGTCGTCGCTGGGACAGAGCCGTCGTCGCATCGTATCGGGTGAGTACTTGTTGTAACTATACGAAAGTGAAAAAATATTAAAAAATTTGAAGTCTTGCTTAAAAATAAAAACTAGGAAACTTACAACTGTGGGCATCAGTGAATAATATAATAAATCGTAAGTATTTGTATTGCGTATATAATATGTTTACCTGCTACATTATAAACCTTTGGAATCGAACGAGTTTGGATTTGTGTTCATACGCAATATAATAATACAATTTATAGACAACCGACACGTTCACAGCGTGTACATTAGACCACCACGAGAGACGCGTTGAACTTTCTGTTCGGGTATTTTTTTTTTTTCAATCGGTCCCTGTTAATGCCTTGCTCCACTAACCATTAATCACTATGGCAACTGAATTCGGTTGGCAATAATTGTATTCATTTTTTCCACTCCCGTAGGTCCGTTTTTAATTATTTTAATTTGTAACGAGAACGAAAAATCATCCTGCCGCTATCCGTGAGCGCCGACCCTCGTCTTCACCCGCGCCCCGTCCGACAGGGTGTAACATCTTCGAGAGTTTCTACGTATATCCTCCCCGCACCGCCAATTTCCATGACGCCACCCGCCCCTATTCCCTCTCACAAACCCGATGCCATCTCTGTTTTTCCCGATAAATTTGTCCGTCAAGTGGGTATAAAATAATTGATCGTATTCCGGCTATCCGTATACAATGTACATATAATATATAATAATGTTATACGTTATATAGCCTGCAAGCAATAATGACTATACTACCCGACGGCTTTACTCGGCGTGGTATTTTACCTATAATAATATACAGAGTGATTATTTTGTCCGGCTAACTGTATGTCTGTATTAGAGCGAACGGGGAGTTTTACGTTACAACAATACGAACATTGCTGATAACAGTGGGAAAAAATAGTAAAATATTATATATGTTTTTTAAAAGTAATAATTTGTCGGCAACACGACCTAAGATCGTATTGCCGCAATCACCCTGTATAATATTTATAGATGGATGCGTGTATAGATATTATAGCGAGTAGAGAAGGCGGTCAATTAAAAAATAATAAACCCCCCAACCCCTCCACCGGGTCGGGCGGGGTATCAATAATAAATATACTCTCCGCACGTTCCCAGGGTGGTTGGTATAGGTATTACAAGCACCACCGAAGAACTCGCCGGAAACGCAATCACCGCGGGAAACTACATAATGTATAACACTCCAATAACACGATGTTATCCGAAGCACTCGGTATAATAATTTCATTTAATGCGTTTGGTGCGCTTTTTTCGCGATTGGCTTACAAACCGTGTTTACCTAAAATTTTATTTTGTTGCGTGCACTGCGGTTGTTCGTATAACGAGATTTTAACCAATGCAATTTCAATATGATAACAATATTTATCATGAAATCGACGAAACGTATTTTTTTCTCAACCGTTTCGCTTTATAGCTATTTTCATTGTTTTTATTTTATCCGTGTTTACGGATGATTTCTCCAACTGTGATCGATCGTCGTGTCGGATACAGCGTAGTCGTCCGCCGCCGATAACATTGATTAATCGGCGCAAAAAATATTATTATTTAAACTATAAAATAAATATTTAAATGTCGAATTAAAATATTTAAATCCCCGTTTGAGTTCAAACAACGGAGCGAAATTCGTATGTTTATTTTTAATTAGTTTTATAATGATGTATTTTAATTAATTCGTTAATAATGTATCAGTAATTCTTGAAATTATAAATTAGTTCGTTATCAAATTATATTTTATCGTTATAGAAAAATGAACGATCATTTTTTATTTTTAGACGACGCCAAGAAGTGAATATCAAAGAGTTTAAATTACTTTTTCGAGCATTTACAAGAAAATAAAAAAAGTTTTAATTAACATACCTTTCAATGGATGCTCGTGCTATATACGTCAAAATGTAAAATTATATACCTATTTTAAATAGCCAACTATAAAAGGTTAAAGAAAGAGTACTTTTTAACGTTTAATGGAATTATCAAAAATCAATACACATTCAACGGTTTTTAATTTAATTAATTTACAAGTATATTGAACATAGGTATTACAGCTTAAAGTTAACATTGAAACCATATACGAAACACAATACAAAAATGATATGATGATTCTATATCAAGTACCTATTTGTACATAAAATATGCCTAATAAGAAAAAAATTATAATTTTTTTAAGACTAAAATGTAAAGCAAAGTAGGAACAAACATAATAATACTATTCAAAATGTGTCTATTAAACAGACATTTACACGTAATTTTTAAGACGGTTTTAGCATCCTACCTCGTAACACAATAATAGGCTATTTTAAATTAATTATTTAATATTAAAAGTACCTATATTTTAACATCAACTAACAACTGTGAAACTTAAAAGGATGTTTTCAAGCCTTTATCATAATTACGGGTAGTTAATTTGAATATTTCACTTCATAGCTGTCAATCTCTTTACTAGCATAATAAAATATTAGGTCAAGATTAATTAAACATACTATATTTTTGAAATTATATTTACTCAATACAATAGAAACTTATTATTTTTCAATAAACATTTATATTACATAATTCCAGGATTCCGTGCATTTCTAACTTAAGTGAACACAATCACTGTTGTCTGCAAAATTGAAGACATTGAAGCACTAAAAATTAATTAATTGTTTATCTTACTATTGTTTATTTTAAAAATGTATAATATAATATATTTGTATATTATGATGTTTAATAATATTATGTAGTGGCCTTCAAGTCAAAGGTATAGTAACGGAATTCCGTATTATTCACCAAATGGCGAGTATACGTCCCACTCAACCATCACTCATCTCAGTAGTCCTTCACATCAACATTTACACTTGCCTCACAATATTACAGCAATCAATAATTCTATAATAATTATAGGGACTTAATAGAAGTAACAACTAACAAATAACTAAAACAAGATGTAGGCACAGTTTTCTAAATTAAAGTTATCCACTCTTCCGGTAGGTATGACTTATGAGTTATTTTATTGTAGGTATAGTACATAAACACAAGCATAATATCTGTGATCTGTAATATGTATTTTATAATTGGGTACAATAAATTTTTTTCATAAAAAACAACGACAAATTAAATCAATTATTAATAACGTCAATATTGAAATTATATTAATAAGTTATTATAGAATTACCTGTAAAAATATAAATTAAAAATGTTTATACATATAACTTTACAATGCTCATACACTAAATGCCTTTATTATTATTAAGAAACTGTTCATCGTTACTTGTAACTATTTAGCAACGATCGATCAATAGCAATACACATTATATTTTAGTTACTACCTCAAGGCTTATAGTCATAGCAGAAAAATAAAAATGTTATCCATCACCCCAATTTATAATATGTGATACGCAATCAGTTTTTATACGAATAGTTTGTTTTAATAAATGCCCGTATACATAATATACAATTTAATAGTAAAGTAGACGAAATCCTAAAATTAAATTTTGATTGACTCAATAAATTATTTTTTTTTTTATTGACGATTAATATTATATATTATATTAACTAGAGTTATTACTTATTATACTTAGTGCAAACGAATCACTCGTAAACCACCTGTGTATCTTTAGGCTGTGTAATGCTTAAAAACGTGAATCTTCTTCTTGACAAATAGTTAAAAACATGTAAACGATGTAAATCCTAAAGACGCATCCCATTTGTAATCGTGGCAATAGGTGGTAATTCATAGTATTATATATTTAAAAGCGATGATATGACACATCGTCGATATGTAATTGATGTATAGTCGGATACTTTAACGCATTATCATCGAGAACAGACTCTATTTTTTATCTCCGACGGCAGGCGACAGACTTTATATCAAATTACTGTCAAAATATGACAACCATTTTGTTCACTTATATACAAATTACTATATAATATATTATTTATTGATCAGAAAAATAAAAACCTATACCTAAGAGACGTAATTTATCAAACCTCACGAAGTACGGCATGACGTCGGCGTCCAAGAGATCGCTACCAAAACGACCAGGACGACGACAATTTACGAGGAAAAGATGTAATTATTGTTTCGGAATTAGTTTCGTTTAGTTTATATATATATATATATAATACAGTAGTAGGTGGGGGGGGGGGGGGTAATGATGAAAAAAAACGGTCGCCATTATTCTTACTTAACGGAGATTTCGAAACGGGGGCAGACAAAAAAAAACCAAAGGACGGGGATGAATAAAAAGGGTCCGATATATACGTATAACTGTAGATATAAATATATATATAAACGTCGGGAGATTGGAGTGAGGGTGTGAGTAGTGGATCGACGAGGAAAAAAATACACCCGGAGACGTTGGCCGGCGGTGGCGGCGGCGTCTGTCGGGGGTGGTGGCGAACCGGCCGAAGAGAAGATTAAATTTTTACCGACCCACCTTCTTTTCGTTTACTGTCGGGCGGGGGCTGGGGATTTGAATTGTGAGGAGGGTTCCATTAAAACAGAAACCACCCCCACCCGCAAGTCCGCCGCCCAGCATCCCCTCAGCCCGCCGGGGCTATTGGTCTTGACGAGCAGTGGTGGCGGCTATACACAACACGACGACGATTCTGCCGCCGCCGCCGTTTTTCATATCGCAACTCCGTTTTTCTTTTTAACCCTCTCTACCCCGCCACTGTATTTCCTTAAAATCTTTCAATTTTATCGATTCGGCGGAAGGAAGTGTTGTCTTTTTCCCTTTTGACGTTGTCGTCGTCGCCGTTTTCCAGGGAGCTGAATTTTTCCACCTCCGTAGTTATTTTTATTTTTATTTTATACTACGTTCGTCGCCGGGAATTTTTTCATCCTCTGTCAGTTTTGACGAGCGCACATTATTGTCATCGTCCTCGTCTTTTTTATTCACTACAAGAAAAATATATTGCTTGCACGTCCCGTACGTGGATCTTGCAGTAGTTCCCCTCGCGTGCGTTATAAATGATACGAAAAACTTTCCATCCAGTCTCAAATCTAGAGTTTTTATATCGACATTGACGTCCGATATAATATACAACAGGCAAATAAACAATATACAATGACTGTCAATTCCGTGCACGTCACTTCTGATACATTTTAACAGTTATATAAAATGGCAACCCGCTTGACGAGGGTGCTGCCAGGCATTCTCGCCAATTCGTAACCACCGCGTTAAATAAACTTTTTCTGACACGGGTGTAATCATATTAAGTTAAGTCGTTGGCATTACCAGAGTTATAGGTACCTACCACGTATATATCCAGTGTATTAACCTAACTTCTTCTCGTCGGTTTCTGTGTCCGTAAGAAACTATAATTATTATTATTATTATTTTTTTAATAGTATGATCATAATAATTTAATCCACACGGGTCAATATTGACCTTTAATAATTTAATAACCAAGTACTCATCGTAAGACTGCATCGTACGATACGATTAAAACAAGAATGGTTGGCACGGTTTTGAATGTGATATTAAAAACAAAAAATTATTTTCATATTACGCATTCATAGAAAGTGCCATCGATGGATGGCTTCTTTCATCAAATTTCCATGTCAATCTTTGTAACTCTCATCATATATGCTTATTGTGTCTAGTCGATACAGATTGTGTATTAAGTTTAAAAATAAAAAAAATAAAAAAAAAATATTACGCATTCACTCGTATATTTTTATACTCATTGTATACAAATCAATTTCTCGAAATTTTCATTTATCATATATAGTATTTATATTTTATTTGTTCATTGAGTAAATATTTTATTTAACAATCAATAAATATGCAATGTTATTTATCAAAGTAACAACTGCAACAAAAAAAAATGGATATTTTATGTAAATGATATAATAAGGCTGTATTAATTCACTTATAATAATAACAATAAATATAGTCTTCATTGTGGAAGTTATTGCAATTTGAATAATATACGAGACTTACGAAACCATATTATAACAAAATAGTTACGATTTAATACATTAGATAGGCACACAGATAACAAAAAAGTTGAAATAAGTTATTATAATAAGACAATAATAACTTTTAAAATTAAGTGTAGAATAAAATATTAACGTGGATAAAATGTTGGTATCCCATATATTAATTGTTTTTTGAATGTCAAGGAGAAATAAAAAATTATAACGTATTATTGATTCACCAACCAATCAGTTAAGAAATCATATAGTGTATATCATGTATGTACCACATGATATACACGTATTTTATCCAAAACCAAACCCTAATAATTTAACCATAAACATTATTTGAACAGTTTTAAAGCGCTTTATTTGAGGACGTGGTATTTCGTATAATTAAAAGCTTATAATCTTGTTATAGCTCGTGTCAGACGTTGTTAACGTGCTCTAATGACTCCTTTACAAAAATTTAAGGTTTTAGTAACTATTTAAAAATGAAAATATAATACAGCCCTATCATATTGAAGTTATATGTGTGAAGAATTAATTATTTTGGTTTAAGTCACTTAAACCATATTGCATGGCATACTTAAGCGTACAGAAACCAGTAGGTAGACCAGAATGTATATTAAATATGTGAACTACTTGTAGATACAAATTAATGACCACTTAAGAATAATATATTTAATTTGAAAACTGATAAAAAATAAGTTGTAATTGACCAAAATCGTTGTGACTTTACTAAAAAAAAAAATATGTGGCTCTGAATAAACCCACACAATTTATTTCTCGTGTGTTATAACTTATAACTTATAACGGTCGAAAAATGACTTTAATACCCTTGAAACATAATACCACAAAATATAACGAATACCTACTTGAGGACTCTGTATTAATTTATTAATCTAAGCTTCTACTTATAATACTAATAATAGGATTACTATTAATTATTAACTATAAACAGATAGCTAGGCATATAGATTTTAATTTTCAGCAAAATATTATGATTTATAATAAAACCTATAGGATTAACGACAGACCTCCAGAGTTTCAACAATAATTTATTTTGAGTGAATTTGATTTTTTATCTTTTTTAATTTATCATATGGCGATCAACGTCATCCCTAATATTTGGTGTAATATTGGCTAATATCTAAATTTTAGCATACCCATTGAACATTTAATATTATGTATATTGTATACTGTATGTCTGTATACCTACTATAGTGTATAGGCATATATTAATATATAATATATAACTAGTAAGTATAATAGAAATAAGAAGCATAGATAGGTCTAATGTCACTACGATGTTACTGATGTTAGGTAATAGTGTAATACAAATATTTAATGATCCTGTATAAATCATATTTATAATTATAGTTAATTCGTTATCGATTTATCAGTTCATAAAATATGTATAAATGTAAAATATTACTTTTGTACTCACGTTGTAAAATGACTGAAAGTGATTTTTTACATTGACAAAAATTATTAAAACTTCGTTATTGTTTTTCTTCATTTATACGTAGGTATATGGTACCTACAAATAACAATATGTAACCTACCTATAGGTACTATAAATGTATTTAACCTACACATAAATATACAATAAGTAATATATGATACCCATTGGCCATTATTGTAAGTTGTATGATCTATCCTAAGCCTAAGGGGCTAAGGCCTAACTTACACACCAATTGGCAATTACTATATTTTATTATTACTGAAATAATTTAATTTACTTATAATTCCAGCTACAATAATATTATTATAATATTTTAAGAATATAAAATTGAATTTCATGGTTTTGAGCTTTTCTATATATATTACTTCAGTATGGAAACTAATTTATTTTAATATTTTAATCTAAAAAAATTGAAATACCTAGGTATGGATCGTATAAAAATAAAAATAATTATTTTATTATTATTTATAAAAAATTGTTTTAACACATAAAAAACATCTTCTTTTGTACTCAATATTCAAAATTATATCTTTAGTTTACAGAAAAACACATAATCATATTAAAAACTCGCTTAAAATGTAAAACTACAATAGGAATACGATTAAAATGCAAATGTCTATAATAGCCCGAAAGGTTCAATTATAATTATTTGTATAAATTTTATCTAACCAAAATGAATAACTTAACCGAAAAAATGATAATTGCCCATTTTCCCAACTAAGAGTAGTCAATATAATTGGAAGGGGATGAAAATGAAACCGCTATAGAAATCTGTATAACAAGCGTAATTTAAAAACCATGATATTACAAAATTTCGTGTTTGGCTTTGAATTAACCATTTTCAAAAATGTAATTAAATTAATGATATTTATACAACATGCATATATTATAATATATTTACACATTTACGTGTATTTGTTCTAAGTTCCTTTTAAACATAATTATTAGTCTTAAAATCGAAATTACGTAATAAACTTTTATATTTTTTGCTATATAGATAATTGAAATTGAACTGCTCAGTAGATACTAAAAATTAATAACAATAACTATATGTATCCAAATCCATGCAATGTCTTTGTCGTCTTCTTTTTTAATGATAATATGTGAAGGTAATGGGAGTTATCAAACTCCTTGGTAAAGGAGTTATTAAACTGGTGCAGAACTGTATAAACCTCATATTAAACGACATAAATTGGGTGCATATAATGTAAATAAATATATAATAAAATATGTTTAAGGTACCTAATTAATTATTTATTATATATTATTAACTACCACTGTTAGCCTGTGGATTAAGTTATTAATTTCTAAAAATGTATCGCATAATTTGTTTTCCTATTATAATATAATGTTATATAAAAGCCATTTTCTCACTCTATTTGGAGGAGTCTTAACATAACGCTATTGATTTACACTTTTAAAAAATCTTTAATATTATACATTATGGTAACTTAGTCCAACACAAAATTGACCACCAGACATTGTAATATAAGGACACATACTAGTTGCGGACGAATTATTCAGGTTAGGAATTATAATATAACAATTGCGGACACGAGTTTCGTTGTCATAATACTAATTGCGCACAGAGCTTTTTTTAATAAAAACTACGTTAGTTGTGGACACAAATATTTCCCTTCACCACTTTTTCAGGACTTATGACAATAGCTAAAAAAAAATTGCTAGGTGGGGTTAAAAATATTTGTGTCTTGCAAAAGAGCAATCGTTATTTTTAAAATTTTGTTGAATTATAGATTGTTTTAATTTTGTGGAAAAAATTGTTTATAAAATATTTATAGATTATCGTCATTATTAATTATCGTCATAGTTTTTAAAACAGCCTGTATATATGATATTCTACTGATTTCGCCACGTGAATATTGTAACATTATTCGCAATTAGTATCTTATATTTGTGTCCGCAATTCGTATGTTACCTTTTTAGATTTCGACCGCAACTCACATGGTTTTTGTCACTTTGTCCGCAATTCGGAAACACCGGTAATATAATAGGTGTAGCCGTATAGGTAATAAATATGTGAAACGTCAATATGTGCATAAAATGCAGGTCTATATACAGCGACAACCCGGAAAAATATATCTAAAGATCATTTTCTATGAAAAAAAACTTATACAGATTTTAGGTAAGACGTATCGTCTCAAATGCATAATATGTTATATATTAGGTATATATATATATGACATGTGTATATGAAAAAAATGTGAAAAGAGAAAATTACAAAAAAAAAAATCACTGTATGCCATCAATACACCATTCAGCGCAGCAGTGTAATATTATAAGATCGTTGAAATCTCGGTACGGCTGCAATTATTGGACTTCTCCGCGACGGCGTTATGGGCCGGGGGCAGAGGGAGGGGGAAAAAGGGATAAGAAGTAAATGAAGAGCTATTGGGGAAGAAGTTTTCTCGCGGTGGAGAGGACATTTTGTAAATACCTCGAGCGGGGCCGAAATAAAAAAAAAGGGGAGCCGTTTAAGAGCGCTCGCGCCGAGATTATACACGCGGCGACACAGAGGTAACGGAATATAAAACAGTGAGGCGGCAATATATTATTATTATTATACTATTATTTTGCGGGCCTGCCGACCGCTGTTACCGGAGCAGGGGTTGTGGTAGTATTGGGGTGCAGCGGTGGCGGTGGTGGCTATTGTATACCTATACCTACGAAAAGTATTATTTCCTCAACACAACGCATAATAATATACTCTTATAAGTAAGAAATAATAAAACCGTGCGAATCTAGTGCGAGACCGTGTTTTGTTCACGCATTAAACCAACCGTAAACATTATTATCATTATTATTATTTAAAGCCTGTCCTATTGTTACGTCGGCGGAGGCGGCGAATCGTCTATATTACGCAGTAAGCACGTGCCTATTGTACGGCGATGACAAATAAATCGGATTTTTTTTACCATTTCCCCCTCACCAGCATTTTTCGTAATTTAATTATAGTGGTTCGCCAGCGCACGAGACATGCAGGTACAGAAGTCCGAACACCGGAGGCTGTGCGGGACAGCCATTTATTATCATCTTCTTATTCAAATGAAAGTATAGGTACATAACTACCAACTCATCATATAATAGACCAAAATTAGAGTTGTACGAAGTAGGTATACATATATGGTAGTGAAAAACTGAAAGATGTCGATTGTAAGGACAAAAATAAATTTGATGACAAGTATTGAGTTATACGATGTAAAGGAATGTGCATGCATCCTAATGCGCATCAGTCATATTGTAATATAATACGATTTTAAAATGAAATTCCTCCCTAATAAATATATTAATTACCCTGTATCCACCCCTAACGCGTGGACGATAAGGTCGTGTTCACGTTCACCTGAACTTATAAGTCAGTAAAACTATGAATTGTATTTGGACTTGAGTGTTATTATGTCAATATTATACAATACATTTTTTTGTAATAATCTAATATAATAATTAATAATACACAACAGCTAGTAAAATTATGTAATAGTATCATGTATAAGTGTATAGGTACTATTAATAAATATACATATCATACAATATACGTCAAGGTGTAACAGAAAGACATTGGCAAATGAAAAACTTTTTTTCTAATCAATATTTAAACATACTTTTAAAAAAAAATATTATCAACGCTACAACGACAGCAATAATGTACTTATTTTTTTTTTAATACCGAGTACTTACCAAAAATTGAAATTTTAAAATAATTGTATTAAATTTTTTTTAGAAAAATTTAAAATAGCCAAATTGTAAATCGAATTTTTAGAAAAATTTGGATCATAAAAACATTTATTTAAGTTTATTTTTTACAATTTTTATAATAAACATCAATAATTTGTTTAAGATAATAATCGGGAGCCCAGACAGCCCAGTGATAACGAGTAGAGTAGATATATAGGTTCGAATCCCACTCGTGTAATTTTATCATCTGATTTATGATAAAATCTCCTTTAAATGACCAGCGTGTCAAAAGAAAAAAAGGTGGGTAAGTTTATGTCGCTCTGCTGTACAGTAGGTTACAAGTGGGTCACTGTATAATGGATGCTTTTAAATTTGAATTCAATGATACAATATCATTGTATAAGAAAAACGATTCTGAGCGAAGACGGTATGTCAGTCTAGGTTTAAGACAAATATAACATATCTATAGTATTAAAAAAAAAATTGACCTATAATAAATTCCAAATTAATCATATCACATTATCACAATATCCATTAGGTACTTATAACACGTTATACATCAACATCAATAACAAACCCTGATACTATCATAGATATATAATAGTACACTTTAGAAGTTTCAAGTAGGTACCCACGAATAATATTATATAATCACAACAAAATAACTAGGTTTTTTAATATGAAATTTCGTCCAAATTTGAACATAAATTGACTATAAAAATAAACTGTGATTGTATATTTTTTAGATTTTTCGGTAAGAGAATTAACTACTTACGTGGAATCTTGTTTTAAATTTTCAATCCTTAGCTATAAAAACTGAACATTTTATAATTTATTAATTACGATGATTAATAATTTTCGAGATTTTGAAAAATTCTGTCAAAATTCGATGTTTAAATGCTTATACAAAAAAATTGTGCCTATGTATTTTTAATATTTTTCAACTGATATTGTAACAATATATCAGGAGCCTTGTATTAAATTTTTACACTTTTTGGGACAACAGATAAAACTTTATTGATATTCATAGAAAAAAAAACTAAAAAAATTGAAAAATGAAAATGTCCGTAAACAGCGTAACCATATTTTGTCAATTTTAGATTCTGAGTGAAACGATGAATGTATTGATTTTACAATGATGTGTGTTTTTTTTTTATTTTTTTTTATTTTTATATTTATTTTTTTTGTGTCTGTGTACACGATAAGTAGTCGAAATAATGCTTTGATTTTCGACTTCAGTATCTTGTTCGATTGGAAAGTGAATATCGTTGGTGCATTGGGGAGGTCAAAATTTAAAATTCCCAGTACTTGTCAAAAGCGCCAAGAAAAACAAAAGAAAAATTAAGGAAAAACGGGAATTTTTACGCAAAATCGATTTTTCAGAAAATTGAATTTGGTTTTTGGTGTAACTTTAAAACAAATGACCGTAGGCACATGCAATTTTCACTGGTTGTTTATATTTGCATCTTCTATACACGATAACATTTTCAAAATATTTTGATTTATTTTGAACAGTTTAGGGACATTTTCATTTTTAGTTTTTTTTTTAGTTTTTTTTCTAGAAATATCAATAAAATTTTATTTGTTGGTTGCGAAAGCTTGAAAATTTAATAGAAGGCTCCTAATATATTGTTTCAAAGGCAGATGAAAAATATTAAAAATCCTTAGTCACAATTTTTTTTTATAAGCATTCAAAGTTCAAAAATTGACAAAATATGGAAAAATCACGAAAATTAGCAAATTATTTTGAGTTAAGAATTCGTAAAAATTTTTCTTTTCAAATCTAATACAAGATTACTCATAAGATTGTCTACCTTTATCAATAAAAAAATCTCTACAGGAAAGTCAAATTAAATTTTTATGAGAGTTTGAAATTCAAATTTTTACAACATTGGATATTCACTCGATTTCTCATGTGGCAATTTCCTTTTTTTGTTGTAATTAAAAAACGAATTACTGTAGATACATGAAAATTTCACTGAATGTTTATATTAGCATTTTCTATACACCATACAATTTTGAAAATATTTTGACTCTTTTTAAGCTGTTTACGGATATTTTAATTTTTCAATTTTTTTAGTTTTTTTTTTCTATAAATATCAATTAAGTTTTATCTGTTGGGCCAAAAAGTGTAAAAATTTAATACAAGGCTCCTGATATATTGTTACAATTTCAGTTGAAAAATATTAAAAATACATAGGCACAATTTTTTTTTATAAGCATTTTTACATCGAATTTTGACAGAATTTTTCAAAATCTCGGAAATTATTAACCATCGTAATTAATAAATTATAAAATGTTCAGTTTTTATAGCTAAGGATTGAAAATTTAAAACAAGATTCTACGTAAGTAGTTAATTCTCTTACCGAAAAATCTAAAAAATATACAATCACAGTTTATTTTTATAGTCATTTTATGTTCAAATTTGGACGAAATTTCATATTAAAAAACCTAGTTATTTTGTTGTGATTATATAATATTATTCGTGGGTACCTACTTGAAACTTCTTAAGTGTACTATTATATATATATGATAGTATCAGGGTTTGTTGTTAGTGTATAACGTGTTATAAGTACCTAATGGATATTGTGATAATGTGATATGATTAATTTGGAATTTATTATAGGTCAATTTTTTTTTAATACCATAGATATGTATATAATTTGTCTTAACCTAGACTGACATACCGTCTTCGCTCAGAATCGTTTTTCTTATACAATGATATTGTATCATTGAATTCAAATTTAATAGCATCAATTATACAGTGACCCACTTGTAACCTACTGTACAGCAGAGCGACATCCACTTACCCACCTTTTTTAACTTTAAATGCTTATAAAAAAAAATTGTGACTAAGGATTTTTAATATTTTTCATCTGCCTTTGAAACAATATATTAGGAGCCTTCTATTAAATTTTCAAGCTTTCGCAACCAACAAATAAAATTTTATTGATATTTCTAGAAAAAAAACTAAAAAAAAATGAAAAATGAAAATGTCCCTAAACAGTTCAAAATAAATCAAAATATTTTGAAAATGTTATCGTGTATAGAAAATGCAAATATAAACAACCAGTGAAAATTTCATGTATCTACGGTCATTTGTTTAAAAGTTACACCAAAAACCAAATTCGATTTTGTCAAAAACAGATTTTGCGTAAAAATTCCCGTTTTTCCTTAATTTTTATGTTGTTTTTCCCGCCGCTCTTGAAAACTACTGGGAAATTTAAATTTTGACCTCCCCAATGCACTAACGATATTCACTTTCCAATCGAACAAGATACTGAAGTCGAAAATCGAAGCATTATTTCGACTACTTATCGTGTACACAGATACAAAAAAAATAAAAAAAAAAAGGTGGGTAAGTGGATGTCGCTCTGCTGTACAGTAGTGGGTCACTGTATAATGGATGCTATTAAATTTGAATTCAATGATATAATATCATTGTATAAGAAAAACGATTCTGAGCGAAGACGGTATGTCAGTCTAGGTTTAAGATAAATTATATACAAATCTATGGTATTAAAAAAAAATTGACCTATAATAAATTCCAAATTAATCTTATCACAATATCCATTAGGTACTTATAACACGTTATACATCAACATCAATAACAAACCCTGATACTATCATCGATATATAATAATACACTTTAGAAGTTTCAAGTAGGTACCCACGAATAATATTATATAATCACAACAAAATAACTAGGTTTTTAATATGTAATTTCGTCCAAATTTGAACATAAAATGACTATAAAAATAAACTGTGATTGTATATTTTTTAGATTTTTCGGTAAGAGAATTAACTACTTACGTAGAATCTTGTTTTAAATTTTCAATCCTTAGCTATAAAAACTGAACATTTTATAATTTATTAATTACGATGGTTAATAATTTCCGAGATTTTGAAAAATTCTGTCAAAATTCGATGTAAAAATGCTTATAAAAAAAAATTGTGCCTATGTATTTTTAATATTTTTCAACTGAAATTGTAACAATATATCAGGAGCCTTGTATTAAATTTTTACACTTTTTGGCCCAACAGATAAAACTTAATTGATATTTATAGAAAAAAAAAACTAAAAAAATTGAAAAATTAAAATATCCGTAAACAGCTTAAAAAGAGTCAAAATATTTTCAAAATTGTATGGTGTATAGGAAATGCTAATATAAACATTCAGTGAAATTTTCATGTATCTACAGTAATTCGTTTTTTAATTACAACAAAAAAAGGAAATTGCCACATGAGAAATCGAGTGAATATCCAATGTTGTAAAAATTGTTTTTCCCGGCGCTCTTGAAAACTACTGGGAAATTTAAATTTTGACCTCCCCAATGCACCAACGATATTCACTTTCCAATCGAACAAGATACTGAAGTCGAAAATCGAAGCATTATTTCGACTACTTATCGTGTACACAGACACAAAAAAAATAAAAAAAAAAATAAAAAAAAAAACACACATCATTGTAAAATCAATACATTCATCGTTTCACTCAGAATCTAAAAATAAATATAAAAATAAAAAAAAAAACACACATCATTGTAAAATCAATACATTCATCGTTTCACTCAGAATCTAAAAAACACACATCATTGTAAAATCAATACATTCATCGTTTCACTCAGAATCTAATACATACCATGTGAGACTTGAACCCAAAACTCAACGTGGCAAAGTGCAAATACTTATAAACTTATTTTTAGGTATGTTTGACCGTTGTATAGTTAAAAAAATAATGTAATAGCGTCAAAATAAAATTTAAATAACACTAGAAAATAAAATATGACGACGTACGTCACTTATATCAAATGTTCACGTGACACGATCATGATTCATGGATCACTATTATAAAATGGTCTTCTTTGCGATCAATTCCAGGGTAGCTATATAAATTAAGTTCAGAAGCAAAATCATCTGTATACCTAGGTACCTACCTATAACAGAGAAATAGTTATTTTCGATTGTTTTATTACTGGAGGCATGTTCTTCAAAAGTTTTCAATAAGTTTTCATCTCACTGAAAACAATCTTAATCGATTTATAATATTAATTAATAATTAACCGTTACAGTTTTTTGGAAACAATATTTTCTCGCGTATAATTGAATTTTTGAATTGGACCGATTCCAACGTAGGACTTGAGGTGGCACTGGTGAAGGGGGTGGAGGAGGGGCAATCAGACAGCTATACGGAGGGTTAGTTAGTATGAAGCTATTAAAAAAAAAACTTTTAAGGGGTGTACAATAAAGTATTTCTAGCGATTTCCGCCATATTTATGTATATATTATGTACAAAAAGAAACCATAACCTCGTTTCGCGTGGTTTTTGAAAAACGGTATTTGCTTTCTTTCTTCTCGCCGGCCACCCCCGCCGCCCACCATTTCTTCTTCTTTGTTACTATTATAGCTGCCATTCGGAATCCAGACGTGGTTGCCACGAGTAAATTATGTATTGTTTATCGCCGCGTACACTAATTATCGTCTAAAAAACAGTTTTTTATTCATGAACGCGCATTTAGATTTGTTCGCGTTTTTATTGAATATCTCCAAGAAACACCGTCGACGCTATACCTACCGCCACGCCACTCCCTCGCCCGCTGGCGCGATTCGATCCGAAAAAACAAATGAATAAATAAATAACCAGTATACGTTTTACTTATTAAACGGTTGTTGCTGTGTGCCTGTGTTACCGTAGTAACCAGAACGACTTTAGATCGTACAGATTGTCCATTATACACTATATCTAAATGTCTACAAAAAAAGACAGTATAGGCGCTTTGAGCTGAGAACCGTTTTTAATTAATTTCGTCCTATGAAATTAGAAGAATAACTGTTTTGAAATACACTGATAGTTAGATGTGTTTCTAATGTGTATCTGTATAATATATTATGTATGAAATATATTATATTTTTTTATTAGTTTCTCGGCCTATTACTAGACTCCAGTACGTATGATTTGCATATTCAGTAATTATTATTGTAATAATAAATAGTAGGTAATATAATATTCAAATTTCAAAACTAATATTTAGTTTGACTTTTATGTAGGTACCAGGTACATACATGTTTTGATTATCACGGTATTACTCTGTAGACGTTTCAGAAACGTTCAAACCTAACTATTCGAATTAATTATGAAAAACTCTACCTATTAAAATTTATCACTCGTACTACCGTTTCAATATATATTTTACAGAGCCATACCTACCACAGTTTACCTATGCATATCATAATTTATTATTATGTTTACATGTTTTGTTTCAAGTTAACCGAAATTATTGTAATTGATAATGTGGTCATGTTTACCATAACGTGTTTTGTTTCACTTTTAAGCAGTCTATCAGATTCATTGATACCTACCTATAAATTGTTTAGGAAAATACGAATGACATAGATAGTTTGTTTAGGAAACACTCAGTTAAAAACCGTTGTGTGGTAGACCGTACCTAGCCCATAAAAATAGATCGCAATATAATTTATATTTGTATACCTATAAGTAATATGTCTTGCAATATTATTTATAAGCTCACGTCATAGTCTTCACTATGATATAATAACTAACAAGTTGAAAAAACAGTTCGCGTTAGGTAAGAGCATTATCTCTTTTAAGATTTTATTTATAATTATTTTCATTTTAAAGTGAATTAGGTACGGGAATTTTAAAATTATAATTTATTACATACGTAGATAAATAAATTATAAATTTAAGCTTGTATAAATCATTTTAAGATGTAAATAGGTGTCATTAAAAACCGAGGTATGAGATTATTGATATTATATGTGAGTTCTATATAATATTCTTACCATTAAATTTTGTAACAGGTGAATTCATCCTAATGTTAAGACTAACATTACAAAATTGGTTCTGCTCAACGTACTGTGTTGTACATATTTTGTCGGACGATGACAACACATGCGGGTTCAACGTCCTTTTAACAAAAAATGTAATATACTTAGCCAATGATTAGGAAATATTAATGTATTATTCTGAATAACTTACCCTGGAATGATGAGATGAACTTTCGCTAAGTGAAACTAGGAATTTAAAATGTTTAAAGAATAGGTTTTCTATATAATTTCGACAGAACTAAATAAGATCATCGAAGCTTACAGTATGATGTTTTAACCAAAACTGACGATCCACTACATTAAAATTATTATTATTTAGGCAAAGTTAAACCATCAGCTAATAACCGTATACAGTTTATTGTACGTAATAGGTATATATTGCATTATTGGTTATCCTGCCACATGTCTTAAATAATATTGTTATATTATTATGATCGCCTCACACTCACTACTAAATCTGTCGAGAAATTACTTATAATTTATTTTGGTTTCAGGTGGACAAGAGAACATTCAAAGAGGCTCTAGGCGTCGAAGTTCACTAAATAGAGGTCAAAATCGGACGCCAACATTCGAAATTGATTTGCTTGGGTTTTCATTACACTCAATGAAGATACATTCATTTTTTAGAGTCACTACAAATACAATACAATATTGTCCGGAAAAATAACATAACTGAATCGAAACAATTTATTCCGATATGTTTAGTTCGGTTAAAACGGGAAAATGTTTTAATTAAAACACAGTTCAACGAGTAAAAGTTTGTTTCTCGTGGAAATTTGCTATGTATAATAAGTATATATAAAATAAGTACTATGTATTTTTGTTTGGAAATATATTTTACTTTTTCGTTCAATTCTCGTTCGCCGGTTTTCTCTCGTTTTTGTTATTATTATTATTATTATTATTATTATTATTATGCTCGTTGTGTTTTGGAAATTGGACCAACGAGAGAAGTTTTTCTCATAATTCTTTTACTCAGTCTTTTATACCCACTCCTCCGCTGTCTCCCTTTCACCCTTCTTTTTTTCCTTTATTATTATAAAAAAAAAAAATTAAAAGATTCGGAAAACCGTAGGTCGACTACGGCGGCGGTGTCAGCCCCAGAGTGGGGGGGTAGGACGCGCGCAGGGTAACAAACGAACGAACGAAATAAAGAAGACTGCTGCTGCGTGATTAAAAACTGGCGGGAGTAGCCCTAAGCGAGGGGTCGATTTTCTTTTTAAGAGTTTTAATTGCTTCGGCCATCATTTCCCTGCAGGCTCCTCCGCGCGCGGCGCTTTCTTATTTATTATTCGTTCTTTTTTGTTTTGCCTTTCTCGATTTTTAGCCCCAGAACACAACGACTCGCTATGTTTTATGTACGTCCCTCCGGAATTCCGAAGGGAAACAAACAAAAAACTGAGTAAAAAAAAAAAAAAAATTATAAATTAAATAATATTATATACAATCTAAATGTAATAATAAACTGGCTGGCCACGCCGATATTTGGATTGGAAACGTATTTCAGGATACAATTTCACACTCCACTCACCAATGGATATTCGATACAGACAAATTATATTATTATATATAGCTACACTGCACAGTACTTACCTACTACAGTAATAGACTAGTAGCCATAATATGTATAGCAAGTAGTAACATAAAGCAGTATATTTATCATTTAATTGTCCTGTTATATTTTACCCATAATATGCAGGGGAGTCACCAAGCATGCTCATCCCCATTTTTCCTTTAATAATGAACTTATTCAAATCATGATTTTGAAATTTTGAAATATACTCCTAAGACCATATTTTCAAATTCTTATGATTTTTTTGTACTACTTAAGGAGTATCGCCAAACTTCTGTTTTTCAAATGAAAACACAGAACACCCCTATTCAACGATAAATTATACAGTCGATAATTTTTCTGAAAATTTGTACGAGTAATTTTTTAGTTATTTAATTTTCTGTTCGAAGGCTAAAAAGTCCCTATGATATGGTAATTTGAAAATTGTAGTCATTAATATTAATAATTTGTAAAAATGGGCAAAATATAATAAATAATAGATCAAATTATACGTCTTTTTGTATATTTAAATTAAACCATTGTAAAGAAACTACTCATTCAAATTTTTAATTAGATACATCAAAGTTTTCAAAAAAATTATCCACTAAATAATTGACAATGAAAAAGAGAGGTTGTCATTTGAAAAATAGAAATTTTTATCGCCACAGGACACTCCTTAATATGGTACTACAATAAAATTTTAAAATTTTAAAATAGGACTTTGAGTAAATTTAAAAATTCAAAACACCAGAATTTGAATAAATTCATTATTAAAGGATAAAAATGATGGTGAGCAAATTTGGTGAATATATCTAATAGTCCTTAAAAATAGTTTTATAACAATATAAACTAGATGTTAATGGATTAATATTACCTGATCACAAAAAAAATTCAAATTACCATAGCCCCATATGGCCCTATTTTATAAACCCATTATCATGGACCTATTATCTTTAGAAAACAAAGTTAAATAACTCAAAACTACTAACATATATTTTGATTCTAATATGTTAGAATTTTTAGAAAAATTATACACTAAATAATTTATAGTAGAAAATAGGTGTTCTCATTTTAAAAACATATGTTTGTATCTCCACAGGACACTCCTTAAGTAGTACAAAATATCTCAAGAATTTAAAAATATGGTCTTTAAGTAGGTACCTCTATTTAAAATTTAAAAAAACCAGAATTCGATTAAATTCATTATTAAAGGAAAATATGGTGCTGAGCATGCTTGGTGAATCACTCTGTATATACATAAAACTATGTATGTCTGCAATATGTTTAATGTTAATTACTTTATTATATATGGACGGTGCCCGGGCCAAAGGGAATAAGTCCATTTTTACAATTTTTTTTTTATTGAATATTATTGTAGATTATTATAATCCACATCGATTAGCTTAAAAAAATAAAGACATTTTAGGTTCATTTTTTTATAAAACCCAAGAGAAAAAAGGAATAAGGTATCAGTCATTGTACAAATAGGAACAGTTTTTTTTTAATTTTCTCAAAACAGTGGTTTTGTACTTATTCCCTTTTGCCGTCCATATATATATATATATATATTATAATATGTATTAGCCTTATTATACGTAATGTTAATTAAATTAAAAAACAATTGTGACAAATTAATAAGTGTCACTAGTTTCAGGAAAATATAATCTATAACGGCTCCCCGAACAGAGGTTACATACATTAGGTATATTATCCAACATTAATATCCACGGTAACGCAATTTCCGTTTTGTACAGTACGGGTGGAGTTTGAATCCATTATCAAAGTTCCAAATACAATTATGCAGAGGTTTTTTTATCATTTAAATATTTTCCATACCTATTTCTTTAGTCATATTTTTTTTACACGGAGCACTTGTATATAGAGGTACGCACGAATCGTCGCCTTATTTTAATTTGTATTCTTGAATTTTGTACAACTGACGACAACCCTGTTATTTGTTTTAATTAATTATAAAATATTGGCTCATTCCGAAGACATATATATAATTATAATTTATATTTGCGTTTACTCCCATCTCAATAATTGTTTTCAAAATGTTATTCTATTTCACAAACGATGTCTAACGAAATTTAATCTCGTTCGATGATGTACAGCTATATAGCTATGGTTCTCTGCAGAATCTATAATTTCGAAACTCAAAATCATCGTTGGTGAAGTTAATTAGAACAAATGCAAAGGACGTCTCCAATCCTCGATTATAGTTTCTACCACTACGTTCGTTACTAGGCGTATACCTACCATTGATACTTCCATGTAATTTTCTATAAGACCGATACGTTGGACATAAGTAAATACATTATCTCTTTAAACCGTGATTATTATGAACATATTATTTACATATCCAGTTTTAATATTAATTACTACACCGTATATGTAATAGGAATTTATTAAAATAAGTCGAAAATTATTATAATATAATATCATCCCTGGATGTTCCTACCTATTTATAAAAGAGGCCACTCGGCAGGTCACTCGCTCGCTTACTGAGATAATTTAAATATTTATCGACGTCCAATAAAAAACCACTCCACATATGTAACCTCATCAAAATTTTTTTCAGCTGGTACTTGGTATAGATGGAAATAAAATAGCAAATCCTTAGCTAATATGGTGATGTATATGTAGTTGTGTGCCCAAGACTATCGTATAATGGGGGGGGAGATATAACACTTATCAATGATAATTGTTTAAGCACGCAGTCGTATAACCAACTAATATCGACTTTAAACCATTCTTCTAAAGTTTAAATAATTTTAATTAAAATAATTAGAAATTTCAATTTCAATTGTACACTTTAGCAATTCAACAGCTTAATCCTATAACATCGGTAGGTACCTACTATCACATACAATCAAGTAAATCATTTTCATTCAAACATTCAGTTTTGATGATTCAAGTTGAAGTAATACGACACTTCACATCTATAATTATCTGGCAGTCAAACCAATTTCAATCTTATAGTAATATAGTATATACTAACGTGTATTTAAACAAACTTTTATAGTCAATATAGGTAGGTATATTATAATGTATAGTTATAAAATAGACATTCTGTTTGACTGTTATAACTGAGTGATATAACTATGCTTATAGAGGTACTTAAATTCTTAATAAATCTTTAATTCAACGCTGTGTATTAACTCGCGCCCAGGGTTACGGCCTGCAATAAACGAATTCAATGAACGTTGGAGCAACTTAATGACATTAAGACAGTACTAATGACAGTACAATATAGGTACATTTTATGGTTGAACTGTTATAATATGATTATGGTTTTTCGAGCATCCACGACAGGAAAATCACGTTACGATTGATCGCACTGATCGCAGTATTACGTGCTGCAGACGTGTTAATGTCCAACGGCAGGTGTTCAAAGACGCGCCACGAGGCGAATGATCGGTCGGCGGTGACTGGTCGTACTGTCTGGCCACTGTGGGGCAACCGTCGGTGGCCACTATAAGATCGGTGGGCCACCTCCGCTAGGCGTGCACATATTATATTATACTATAGACGTGTAACCCGGACCGAGTATTACACGTGTGGCGGTTACCCGTTTGTGTTTGTGGTCGCGTGATGGACGCAGCTGGCCACCTCGGTGTTCTATCGATGGCCCGTACCAGAACGGATTAATTATGGAGCAGACTTACTCGTACACTGGGACAGCCTGTTCAGCACGGTCATAGCGTAAACCGTTTACCCAACATTTACATGTCACTGCATGCTTGGTCTTCAGGTGACCGGGATACATTTCCTGATGGTGGCCTGTAGCCGCGGTTGCTGATGATGTGCGGTGTTGGGTCGGCCGACCACTGGATGGCCCAGCTGGGCATCCACCACCCGGCCGTCGATAAGAAAGTGTCACGCGGCCTGCAGGACAGCCTGTGCGGAATTACGTTACTCGTCCGATCACACGTTCAAAACGTCTAGGACCGCCGTAATATGCGACTACGCGACGAAAGAGTGACGCCCAGACCAGGGGGGCTGCTATTCACAAACTCATACGAATAAGATCCGTAACGATTCACACGATTCGTTTTCGTATAAGAACGAAAATTAGTATTCTGAAAAACATTTATATTCGTATACGAATCCGCGTTCCCTATATGAGCCGTACGGGAAAGATATTCACACGATGAACAGCGTCGTAAAATATTATTTTTATCGTGGAATAGACTACTGTCTATGATGCATTTATAACAGCTGATATGTTTCACGAGTATTAATAATTACTAAACAAATATAAGTACCTATTTAGAATAAAACTGTATAAATTGGTTTTTTTTTTATTCAATGTTCCTTAATTTCGAGATGAAATGTCCATCGAAAAAAGAAATAAATGTAAATCGGTGACAAACGACCAAAAGGCTGCTATGATAGAATTTTTAAAAAATCATGACGAATTAAAAAGGGGAAACTTTCGTCAACTTTTACCCAAGCAGTGGGAAGCACTATCGGCGATATTAAACTCAATTCCGGGCCCTAAAAAGGAGACTGGAAGTCTTGGCGCTGTGTAAATTAACTATTAAACTGTTTAATTTAATTTAAAATACCTACTTAGGTATCATTTCCAAATATCTATTTTTCATATATGTAGTTTTACACTTATCGTATAATACATCGTATAATAGGTATTTAATAACTGATTATACATTTGTTTTAATAGTTTACAACATATAATTGTACCTATTTATAATTTTTGAAACAAATGTAGCTTAGCTCGGCACGTTTTTTTTTTTTGAAAACCTATGTATTTCAAAGCGTTTATAACGATGGTGCAAACATAATTTGTCGGTCGGACTTAGTCCCGAAGTTATGGACTTTTGAAGTTTGCGATTTTGAGTTTTTATTATATACCCAAAGTACTTTAATATACAAATGTTTGAAATAACTTTATAATTCTGTTTTACGGGAGTTATTAGGTAACTTTGTGTTATACCTAAGGTACTATAACATTAAAAGTAAGTAGGATAGGTAAATTTAGCTTTCACCAAAAACCAAAATGTTGAACATAATATAAATACTAACATATCCCAAAAATTTAAGCCCAAAAACATGATTTTGTAGAAAATTAATTTTCGGCCATAACTTCCAAAGGAAATTTCAGCGAATTTTTTTGAAAATACCATCAATTTAAGAGGACGTAACACTAGTATTTGTTGTCTCCGTCTTACCAGTGCGTAACATAGCAAATTTACGCTCAACAGAAAGATTGTTGCATCTTTAGTTTAAAAATTAGTGTGAATCGACCTATTATGAAACTTGAGGGTAAGAACATTATCTGTGTTTGTACGTTGGTTTTTTACGATAGTTATAAATAAACTGAGTTATGAGCATTTTTAATTTGCGATTTATTATATATGCATAACTTTCTAAAAAAATCGAACCATCGTAAAAAACCAACACTATACAAATACAGATAATATTCTTACCGTGAAGTTTTATAATAGGTCGGATTCACTCTAGTTTTTAAAATAACTAAGCTACAAGTGTTCTGCTGAGCGTAAATCTGCTATGTCACGCACTTGTAAAAACTTGTCACTAGTCAAAATATACCAGTTTTACGTACTTTTAAGCATGCAAAAACACACGTTTTGAAAAAAAAATTCCAAAAAATACCTTGGGAGCTTGCTTTTGTTCAATGTATAAAGCAATTTTCACATTATAACATCTGAGTTTTGCTTAAGGGGCCTCGCAATGGCATTGATTTAAGGAGAATCATTTAGGCAATTTCTAATCTCGTCGTCGCCACCCGAGATGGCGAGATCTATGTGTTAGTCGTAAATGATTATTAGTGTGTGTGGCGTCCATGCGGGTCAATTGTAGCTCTCGCACGCACTCGCACACACATGTCAATATATAATAATATTGTGATCATGAAAAAATGCTTATTTTCACTTAAACATACGATTCTAATTCCAACAGTACGTCGCAACGATTACCTCAATTTTCATTCTGACAAAATATTCTTATTTTCCACAACATGTACGAGGGATCGATCGAGGCACATTCTTAAAATTGTATTTAGTTAATTAAATATTTAAGTTGGAAATTCTGTATTTTTTTTTTGATTTTTTTACAATTTTTATTGCAATTTAAATTACAAAAATTAAAAATGTGGCTCGATCGTTCCCTTGTATATATTACGGACAATCAGAATATCTTTTCAGAATGAAAATCGTGATAATTGTCGACACGTATCGTTGGAATTAGAAACAGTAGTTTTTGACAAAAAAAAGACTTGGTAGTGAGGCCCCTTAAAAACAAAAATATTATTTATGAGACACACTGAATGGATATTTCAAAATGTATTGTATCTTATTTAAATTTGGTTTCCTTAATATTCCGATGATATTATATGCCAATACAATGTAATATAATGTTTAAAGTTTAAACCATAATCTAAACCTATAGCCGGTGGAATAACATATTGTATACGGAAACTAATTTTCACATAGATACGGAAACCCATCCGAATCAATCGTGTGAATATCTTTCACATGACATAATCCGATAATCGTATCAGTATACGAAAAATGTTTCAAAAAACCGTTTTTTGGGATCATGTGGAAACAACTTTTTTAGTATACGGATCTTATTCGTATGAGTTTGTGAACAGCCCCCCTGGCCCGATGTTCGATTTCGTCAACTGGTACGCGGAACCGTGTCCAGTTCCGTCAAAACTCGGACGGCCATACGACACCGTGTACAAGCCGCAGCTGATGAATACATTGTTGACGCTGCTTGTTGCGTCCCAAACAGAGTGGCCGGCAGATGGGTGCGACTTAGGTACACGAACCCACTGGCACGTCCCGTCATCAAACCCAAACCATTTCGCACATCGTTCAACGATTCCAACGCGGCAAGCAGGCACGCGACGCTGACGCCCGTGCCGAAGTGATAAAAGTCCGAGCTGTTCGATGACAAGACGTACTACTGGTACTGCACTCTGGCCCTGCATGTTCACCATTGTTCACTGCTCGTGCACGTGCATTAAGACGGGCCCGACGATGAGAGATGGTCGACCACCGGTTGCGTGCATATATGTACTTCGGGCCGACCATGGACAGCGGCAACCCCGACGCACGGCGCCTGTCAACAGGACGGCTCGCGTTTCCTTTTTATCTTAATTTTCCTATTTTGTGACGTGACCGCCATGCATTTTATTTTTATTGGTATGTGTGAACATAATCACACCATGCACAAACTGCTACATTAACATAATAATTTATTTTAGTTTTTTGCCTACTGCCTATACTTGAATATAAATTAATGTACGTACTTTTCGATATTGCATCCTTTTGATTTTATTTTATACACTATCTCAGTTATAGACCTATACCTACAGATTGTTTTAAACTGTATAATTAGTAAAATACCGTATATTATGGCGTTAAATTGAACAATTTAAATTATTTTTCATTGCTTATGATTGTCATTCAATATTTGTTTAGGTGCCCCCCTGGGCACGTCACTATGTATATAGAATCCCATCAGTTTGTGTAATAAATTCATACTAAAATACCTAATTTAAAGTTGAAAATGTATGTGAAAATGCATTCAAGTAATCAAGCGCATACACATTGTACATTTTGTGTTAATGAAAAATGAAATGATCGAGTAGGTTACTTGCAACAAATACTGTGCAATGGGCATCTCGAAAATGTTGCAGAGATCGAATAGTAATGACTAATAACTTGTGAAATATAGAATACCTACTATAATGTCTATATGATACACCTACAAAGAAAAAAATAATTATAATGGTAAAAAATAACTTGATAGTAATGTGTTAATAATATTTTGTTTTAATATTTTATATCGTTAGGCAATAAAAACAAAATCTATTTATAATATATGTTCCGTACTTTGACGTGGGTACTGCCATACTGGGTAGGCAACTACTCGTGCAGTCGTGCTTCAGTGGTGTGACACCAACCGTGCTAATGTTCGACCATCGATCGACGACAAGGATCTTACTCGTGTTGGAAACTTGTTTGAGTCCGACAATATTTCATATTATTATATACAATATACTGTTGTTACTTGTTAGTCCATAATATAAATCGCACGCACTCGCCTCGATTAGCTATAGGAGTATATCATATAAGAAATAACGTTACACTGACATTTTAAATTATATACCTAAGCTCGTATCTATCATGACACGTATACACAACTACTTATATAGGTATAGCTAAAGGGTTTATAAGTATTAAGTACAATAAGTCACTAGATAGGTACCGATAGATAATATACAAAATCTGTGTTAACAATATATAATAATAATAATATATATTATTAAGTAACGCTGTTTTTTTAATATCTTATTAATTACGACCATCATATTCGTAGTCAATTGCTCGATATTTTCCAGACTAAAAATTATAACGTATCAATATTCAATAGTACCTCCCTTAGTCCCTTCCTACTTAGTACCTACCCATCGTATAAAACTATAAACAAAAATGATACCTACTCGGAATTTGGATACAAATATACAATCTAGAAGACAATAATTATATATTTAAAAATAAATAAAAGTATTGAAGTTAAGTACCCACCTACTAACTTGTATTTTAATAATTTATTCTTGACACTTAAAAGTGTACACTTTGTACCTTGGCTATGATATAATATTATGTACCTATACTTATAGGTACAATAACGTAAATCGACAAATTAAAGAGAAAATATCCATTGATTTTACTCAGTAGCTAAAATATTATGTACCATATAAGCAAGTTGATTTAAAACCAGGGAAGTCGCTCTGCTGCTGTATGCTCTACTGGCGTTGACAGTAGGTAGTGTCGCACCTATACCTAGGCGAATTATGTCCAATTACGAACGAACCTAACCCCTGTGGGTTTGGCTTCATGCAGGTTATGCGCAAAAATCAAATGCTCTTAGCGGGCCAAAAGTTTATTAACACATATAATTTTTACATATACTTTATATTTTTGTATAAAATATTGTTTACTTTACAATATACTTAAATAAAAATAAATAGGTATAAATATAATATAAATACATTTTTGAAATAATTTTTTTGTCTATATTTACATATGCGGGCCACGGGCCGGTTAAAAATTGTTGGCTGGCCGTAGTTTGGAGACCCCTGATCTACATGATGAATTATTCATAACTTATAGTTATAAGGAAACTTCTATTAAATGTTCAAGCCTTGGGTATAAAAATTTAACATTTTTTACATTTACCTATACCTAAAGACCGGATTTATATTCTCTTAAAATACCCAAAATATGATGCTAATATTCTCTAAAAACCCTTCAAATATTCTCATTATATTCTCTCAAAAATTTAAAAAATATGCAAAAATAATCAAAAAACATCATTATATGCTTTAATATGCATTTATTTTTTAAAATTTTTTTTCAACTATATTTTTATAGTGAGATATTAATTAGGTATTAAGAGTTGCGTATTATACCTAATGGAATAGTATTGCATTTTAGCAAGAGTAGGAAGTTGGAATATAATATAAATATAACAGTATAATATTAAAACACAAAAACAAAATTTTGATATTTGAATATTTGATAAACTTATAAGTTGATCTTATCAGTAGATATACATAGATAAACCTTGATAACACTGATTGTTTTATTTTTATCAAAATGAAAAAATAAATAAATAAAGTGTAAATGGTCAAAAAAAATTTTTCAGAGTACCGCAATATTAAAATTAAAAATAAATACAAATTTTTGCTCACAATTTACGAAATATTCCAAAATATGATAAATGGGTTTTGAATATTCTCCAACCCATGAAATATTCTCAAATATGCAAAAAAAACTTTTTTCTACGCATTCAGAATTGAACGAATCGTCCACATTTTTTACTCTCATAAGACTGCATAGACCCAGTAACGATATGTAAAAACATATAAATCCGGTCTTTACCTATAACTAAAAAATAATCAGCATTTTCGTGAATTTGACGAAAATGCTAATAAAGTCATGCATAGTTGTATGGATTTTCAATATTTATAGATATAATACCTAACGTAAAGAAAATATAGAAACTTATATAACTCTTATTGTAGAATAATCAATTGGTAGAAAAAAAGTTTGGGGTTACATACTATGATTAAAAAAAAAATGTATTTTATACATTCATTTTTTGGTAGGTTGAACAAATTACATATAATATATTATACTGTATAGGTACCAAGACACCTAGTAATCATTATAATATTTCATATTATATAACTAGTTTTTATTAACTTATACCAAGTCAATAAGCCAATTGTATTATACCGTAAATAGTAGATCGGTGTGAATAGTTTCATGGTATTAAAAGCTTTAACTAATCTGCATATTTTGATCTGATTGTATAGTAATAATAACAAATAACGTCATTGTGAAAAGTTTCAAGTTCTTACCTATAATATTGCCTTATACATTATGTTATTTACAATAACTTATTACATTATATTTTACTATTATTGTTGTTATGAAACATAAATTATCGAAGGCAATGATGTGCCTATAGATAGTTTTGTATATAATAGTTTAATACCATTTTATTAATCAAGTATTTAAATGTATTATATATATATTTTTTTTTGATGTTATATAGTACGTATAATAAGTTTGTCATAATCCTATATTAATTGTTGAAACTTAATTGTGTTAATATTTTAATAAAAGAACAACCAAGAACCAAATAGTAATGGTAACCAATTGTTTTTATATAGCAGTAAAATTACCATACTAGTCTAATCATAAGTACTGAACTACCCAGTTATTTAAATGTAGTTGTTGCTAAATGTTCACAGATTGAATAATATTCAGGCAGGAATCAGGGATTTTTTTTTTTTTTAATTATAGTATATTATACTCTATTCAAGTAAAAACCATATTCATTAGTCAGGACAACAAATTATGATATACAGGATACAAAACGGAAAGGTCTTATCAATGTTTTTTTGAATCCGCCCGCTTCTCACGTTGCGGTTATACTACTAGCGTTTTATAGGATTGTTGTGTTAACTGGGAAAATAATATAAAGGCGCTAGTAGTCTAGCCGCAACATGAGAAGGTGCAGGTTTCACATATCACAAGTTTGTTTTGTATACTGTATATCTTAATTTGTGGTTAGGCCTTTTATTTGTAATTCCTCTAAAGTACTCATACTAATATGTACCCCTGCTATGAAGAAATAATATGCCCATATGCACAAGTCAGTTACAGAGTACAATTTTTAACATGAATAGAGTACAAATGATCAAACTAATTAAACCCAATTCTTGAAAAAAAAAACAAATTTATCAAACATAAGATACAATAAAAATTGACGATATATTATATCAAAATATATTGTAGTAACATTAACGAGCACTGACAGACACTTGCCAAACTCTAATGTTATTGTCTGAGTATCCAGCAAACAATGTTTGTCCATCAGTTGACCATGCAAGTGACAGACATCTGGGTGGTTCGGTATTGCTGTTCTGTGATTGAGATACAACTTCTGGGCGAAGTTCCTCAACCATTTCTTTGCTTTCCAAATCCTAAACAACAAATAAAAGATAACATAATAATTTAACACAATACCTACTTAATTGTAATGGATTAAAATACCCACAATTTTCAAAAAATATAAATAAAATAACAAACATAAAAATCCAACATACCCAAATTTTGATTGATGGTCCAAAAGCAGCACACAACCAGTAACGGTTGGGGCTGAAGCACAAAGCTTCAATGATATCATTATGGTCAAGTGTGTGCAAGTGTTTGCCGTCATTAAGATCCCATAACATAGCTTTGCAATCCTATGAAAATAAAATTATATTGAAATATTTTCTTTTTTTGTTAACCAAAAATTTATTTTATTACCTTTCCTCCTGAAGCACACAGTGAACCATCAGGTGAAACAGTAACAGTGTTAAGGTATCCAGTGTGTCCATAATGGTTGGTCTTGATGCGGCAGTTAGTTAAGTTCCATACCTTGACAACCTTGTCCCAACCAGCACTCACAATAATTGGGTTATGGATATTAGGAGAGAACCGTACACATGAAACCCAATCGCTGTGACCATCATCCTAAAACAAAATATCCAATTTAACTCATTAATTATTTTAATACAATAAATATTTTTAAAACATTACAAACTATATACTTATAGTAAAAATGAATTACTGAGAAAAAGATTTTTAAATATCTGTTATTATTAATCGAGATAATTATCTGTTTAAAAACAAATCAAAATATTATGATATAGTGCAAAATGGAGTTTGTATTACTATAGATGTTAATTTTGTTATCTTTTTTTACTGGTTTTGACAATAATTATAAATAAAGTTCATGATTATGGTTCAGATTAAAATTTCAACTATTATATAATAATTGTAAGAACAAAATATCCAAATCATTACATTTTTATTTTAACAGATTTATAAATGTTACAAGTTATTATTTCAAAGAGATTATTCACACTAACCAGAGAAATTCAATACTATTTTCCATGTAAAAGGTCTTAGGGCCGATTTCACCAACATAGTTAATCACGGTTAACGCTTAATCGGCTGATAACAAATATTTAACCGGCCAAATTAGGCCGATTAAAACTCCGGTTAACCTTAACCGTGATTAACTGTGTTGGTGAAATCGGCCCTTAATATATTTTAATTTTGATTCTCTTATCAACAATGTGGAGTCATTTTTAGAATCTTATTTCACTAATATATGCGATTAAGGCTTGGGAAACTTAAAAAATGTTTAGGTTGGAATCAAACCACCTAATATGACACACTATACTGCTGTGTTGTCTTCAGGTCAACATTTAAAAAACTTGTGTATAATTTTACAAATTTTATAATAACAGGAATCTAAATCCAATTTACTATTTTTAATATTAGAATGAATTAGATAAGAATATTATTCAAGGCACTGAAAAGTTATTGATATTTTAACTTTGAATCAATTTATGAGCATTTTAAAATAATAATAGTCAGAAACTATTTAATGAATATAAATTATAAACACATTTAATTTACAAAACCAAATGTGAATGATTACCAGAATATGATAAAAAAAACATGGCATGCTACTAGACATTTTTTAACTTATCAAATTAACTTAACATCAACAAAAATATTGTTAAAATAACATGGTAGAAAACACAGTAGTATCATCTAAAAAATATTTTAATTAAAATTAAAAAATATATTATAATAAAACACTTTTGATATAACTAATGTTTAAGTAGGTACTGTTTCAAAAGAGGAAAATCACTGTTTATGCATCGTGATCCACATAATCACATTAGTTGGTGGAAGATTACAATTTAAGGCTGTTGGAGCACACCGTATTTTTGGTAGTTTTAGACCAATAAGCGGAAGATTAGTTTATGTACTTCCCGATGTCCGATTATTATTTTAAAAATATGTATGAGCTCATCATCAAATTTTCTAGGTTATGTAGGAAACAGATTTTTGATTTTTGTATTCAATAAGGCTTAAAAAATATGTTTATTTTTTAAAAAATTATGAAAGTATTTTTATTTTATACACATACATTCAATTTTAAAACATCATTTATTTTTCCTACATAACCTAGTAAAATAGTTATCGAATACAGACTTATTTTCAAAATTTAAATCGGGTCATGGGAAGTAACTAAATAAATCTTTCTCTTATAGCTATTTTGTACCGATTTTAAAAACGGAAAAATCTCAAAAATTCAATTTGGTGACCTGTGCATGCGCGTGCTTGTGTGAGACTGTTCTTAGAATCGTAGACGACATGTTACCAGTGTCATTAGCCTAATGATCGATAAGGAACGGATATAGTAATGTTCTTGGAAATAATAGTAGGTATTACTCCGGAAGTGAAGTCTCCTTCGATTATTAGTTTGGCATTTCTGTGTTCACTCAATCACTTTTCAGTCTTCAATCGTTGAATATTGTTCTGTGCGTAATATTTTGTGAAGTTGTGTTATTTTTTCAAAAATGGGTAAAGATTGGCATTTTGGTAAAAAATGTCGTCGGAAATTATTTGTTCCAAAGAAAAAACTAAAACATAATTTAGCCAACTTGAACACTAAAAAATGCGAAAGTGCTACAGACGACTACCAACAAGTAATAATATACAATTTATTATATTTTTTTTTAATTAATAAATTTTTTTTTTTATTTACCTATTTTCAATTTTTTTAATTCTATTGATGATTATATTATAAGGATTTAATAAAGATATAAGTTATTCTTTTAGAACGTAGCAACTAGTCCAGATAATACAACGGCAAAAAATATTGATACAAATATTGAAGCTCACCAGCTGGTCTATAGTACGCCAGGTCTATCTAGATGTATTAGTGAAAAGTAAGTAACTGGTATTTAAATATGACTGACCGTTTTTGCTCAGAATCGTTGTTCTTAAAATATAATGATATTATATCATTGAATTCAAATTTAATACCATCCATTACAGTGACCCACATGTAACCTACTGTACCTCAGAGCGGCATCCACTTACCCACATGTTTAGTTTTTTTTTCTATAATTGTCAATATAATTTTATTTGTTGGATAAAAATTTGTGAAAATTTAATACAAGGCTCCTGATATATTGTTACAATTATTGTAGTTGAAAAATATTAAAAGTGCATAGGGTAAAATTTTTTTGTAAGCTTTTGAGTTTAAATATTGAAAAATTCTTCAAAATCACATTTGCTAACTATTTTATAGTAACAAAATTATAAAACGTGCAATTTGTAAAGCTAAAATTTGAATATTTATAAAAAGTTTCTTCATAAGTATTTCATTTGGAACCAAAAAAATCTTAATATTATATTAACATAGTTTTTTTTATAGTCATTTTAAATTCAAACGTAGACGAATATACTATTGTACTAACAGTAAAATAAATTACTAATGGTAATAAAAATATAAAATATCCTAGACCTATACAACTGTACAGCACACCCATACCCACTTCCCGCTTTTTTTCGTGCCTACATATTATATTATATAAAAAAATGTACACATTTTCTATGATTCTAAAAATTCTTTACACTTATTAAACGATAATATTTGTATAATTAGGACCTGTGAACTAAATGGAAGAAGACTTATAGATATACAGTTTTTCATTACGTCCATTCAATCTATTCGACATAAGGGTTTTGATTGTTCATTTCGTGATTTACATTTAGTGAATGAAACAAGAAATGGGTTTATAAGTAAATTTGTTTTTAAATGTAACAATTGTGGAATAAATGAAAATATTCATAATGAAGATCCTAAAACAAATGATTTGAATATTAATATGGCTATGGTGACGGCAATGGTTAATGTTGGTCAAGGTTTTTCTCAAATGGATGAGATTTGCGCTACCCTTAATATGCCGAATATGTGTAATCGTACATATCAAAATGTACATAATGATGTTTACCAACACATGTATGATTTGGCTTGGAATGAGATGGCAGCTGCTGGTAAAGAAGAGGCAAAATTGGCTATCGAAAAAGGAGAGGTAGATTTACAAGGCCGCCCTAAAATAGCAGTGATTACAGATGGTGCTTGGAGTAAAAGATCTTATAAAAGAAACTACAACGCGTCATCGGGAGTAGTAATTATAATTAAGATTTATAAAATTGTCATCATTTTAAAATTTAAAAATATAATTTCAGGCTTGTATTGTTGGCCAAAGAACCAAAAAAATTTTATTCATAGGCATAAGAAACAAATACTGTTGTATTTGTCATAGATCATCAACATTAGGAATCGAAAGTAAAGATCACTTATGCTTTAAAAATTGGAATTCGCCTTCAACTGCAATGGAAGCAGACATTATAGTTGAAGGTTTTAAAAACAGCTTAGATATGCATAATTTAATATACAATCGAATGATTGGTAAGTACTAAGGATAACATTATTATAATATATATTTCGTGTTTGATAAACACTGTACATATTATTATGTATAATATAGGAGATGGCGATAGTAATGTCATAAAACGTTTACGATTGGCGAAACCCTATGGTCCTGATATAGTAATTAAAAAAATAGAATGTTCCAACCATATTTTGAGGAACTATATTAATAAGCTTCACGAACTTTCAAAAAAAAAAAAAAGCAGTAAAGGCGAAAGTGTACCAGGTTGTATGCGCAACTTATTAGTTAGTCGAGTCGAACGACTTCGTGCTGCTGTTATAAAGGCGGTAAAATACAGAAAACAACAAAATTATATTTCGTATGAGGATTCGGTTAAAATGCTGAAGAAAGATATTGTCAATAGCCCCAACCATGTATTCGGTGATCATGAGAATTGCAGTGATTATTTTTGCACAAGGAAAGATTTAGGTAGGTATAGTAATAATTATAATATAATAATATAGAACATTCATTATTGAAAATAAAATATTATCTTAAATAAAAATGTACCCAATGAATGTATTAGGTGTTTTAGAAAAATTAAACTGTGGTACACATTGGTATGAATATTTAATATATTATATCTATACTATATGGATACTTATTATAAAGTACATACTGTATGTACATATACATATTGTATATTATACTTAGAGTTATTACTTTTTTTTCTAGGCGAAGAAAATTACGTTCCAGATATGAAACGAGTGGGCCTATGGGATGATATAGGTTCAATAAGAAGTGCTTTAACATATCATACAGAAAGCCTTATGTTTAATTTAAATAATAATGCAGCAGAAAATTATAATTCTATTTTGGCCAAATTTGTTGGAGGTAAAAGAGTGAATTTGTATCTCCGGGGTTCATACGAATTACGATGTAATGCCGCAGTTACTGCTTATAACGTAGGAGCTAATCGTTTATCGTTATTTCACAAACAAGTTGCTCAAAAAAGTCCTGGTTTATTCACAAAAAGGTGAATGAAAATTTTTTTAAATTATAGTTATACGAATATAAATAATTTAACATAAGTATTATGTATATTTCCTAAACAGGTACATAAAAAAAAGTATGCAACTATCAGATTCTAGACGGAGATGCAAGTTATTTGCCCCAGCAGCTCAACGGTTAAAAACAAAAATACTAGTTGGTCCCGATGAGAATTATGGTGCAGTTGAACCTGACCTTGATTCATATCCAGATTTATCATTATCAGAATTAAATGATAAAAAAATACTATATCTAAATACTCTGAAGCTTACAAAAGAAGAAATTATTGCCTTAGAGAAGAGTACCAAGAGGCAACATGAGTGTGAAGATTGGCATAGAGAACGTAAAAAAAGGTTTGACATATTTGATTATAATTATAGGTATTATGCATTATTACGTCCAAATTAATTAGTTATACATAATAATTTAAAGTTGTTTTATGAGCTATTTATGTTTTGTTAGATTAACAGCATCCGTTTTTGGTAAAATCTGTAAGTTAAGAAAAACAACATCACGAGCCAAAACTATAGAAGCGTTATTATACGGAACGTTTCAAGGAAATTTAGCAACAAAATATGGAGTTGAACACGAAGAAGTGGCAAAAGAACAATTAGCAAATATTTTGGGCGTCAATATTGAGCCATCGGGATTATATGTAGATAGTGAACAATTCTACTTGGCTGCCTCTCCAGATGGACTTATCGGAGATGATGGATTAGTGGAAATAAAATGTCCATCTAGTGCCAAAAGTGTATTTCCAGAAGAAGCAATAGAAAACAAAATAATTAAATGTTGTGTATTGAAAAATAATAATACACTACATTTAAAAAAAAATGACAATTATTACTATCAAATTCAAGGGGCATTACATATTTCACGAAGAGATTATTGTTATTTTTGTATTTTGACTCCAAAAGGTAAATAACATTTCTAGTTTCTACAAACATTTTTTATTCATTAAATTACTTAATAATTTTTTGTTCAAATAATAGGTATTTTATACGAAAAAATATTCAGAGATGATAATTTTTGGGTCAATTCTATGAAACCCCAATTGTCATCATTCTATATAAATAGCATGATTTTAGAATTAATTGATTCGAGATATGACCGTGGGTTGCCTATCAGAGATGGTTTGTAATATTACTTTTTAAATTATTTGTATAAAAATATAATGTAATATAATAATGATTATGAAACAATAAAGTGATTGAATTATTTAGTACTGTGAATTTTTGCGACTTGAAAGAGCCGAGAATAGTGAGTATTATAATAAAAAATAACGCTTGCGCTTTGCGCTTACCAAATTGACATAGATCTATAGTTTAAATTTTTTTTTTAAATCTAAAATTTTTTTTCTGTTTTGTTTTAATTTTTTAATATGCAATTAGTATTATATTGAAACATCATTATGACCTTTTGAAAACACGGAGATAAAATATGTATAAATAATAAACATAGTTTATTTTGGTTATTATCATCGTAATAAATAAGTTCTGAGAATACCCGCGTATTACAGCTGATAGGTAGGCGGTGCGCGGTGGTACGACAGCCTGATAATTGACCAGATAAAGCATTACACACACTAATGTTCATTCACTACTCACACAATGACACCGTTCAAATATACATGTATATATTCTGCCTAAATATTACTCCTTAAAATATGCTATGCTCCAACAGCCTTAAGATTGAAAGCTTATCAACTTTCAGGCCGGCGGGGGATCTGTAACGGGGAACTGGTAAAATAACATACAAATGATACACATTGTCCCAGTTACATTAATAAGCTTTCAATCGCCAATAGTATGGTTGTCAGACCACCTGTGATAAGATAGTTTTAAACTGGCATCCAAATTAAATAATCAGAACAGCTGGAATATTCACCACTAATGTGTGTAACATGATGTATGCAGATATAAAAGCAGGATTTCTGAGGTTATTAACAACCGCGATATTTGACCTTAGAGCCATGATCTTTAAAATTATTTTGGTAGACACTTTATCATGATTTGTTGGGCACTGAATGATTTGTTAAATTGTGTGGGAAATGTGCAACACTGACAAAAATTTGTCATGCAGACTGATTATTCTCTTTTAAGATACGAGTAGACTAGTTAGTTAATTAATACACTTTAGCTTATCTCTTACCTGAATAGTGTATTTGCACTCAGCCAAAGTATTCCACAACTTGATAGTCTTGTCCCGACTTCCAGAAACGATTTGACGGTTGTCAGCAGAGAAGGCAACGCTCAGTACATCCTATACAGAAAAATAAAAAATGTTTAATGGAAGTAAAAATTAATGTGACCCTAACGAACAATCCGCGAAGCATATACCGACATGTGTAAGTACTTACCAAGCAGTAAAGCTTCTATATATAATAAAAAAAAAAAAGTAAAAAAAAAGCTTGAGACATATTGAACCTTGGTGTGGTCTTCAAAACGACGAGTGGTACGTCCAGCAGCCAAATCCCACAGACGGAGAGTCTTGTCCCAAGAACCGGAAAGCGCGTAGTTACCATCTGACGAAAGAACGACGTCGCTGACGAAGTGCGAATGTCCGTACAAACGTTTCTTGGGGATGCCGTAGTTGAGTTCGTCACGTGTCAGGTCCCAAACGATCAGGGTCTTGTCTGTGGAAAAAAAACGTCGTGGATTAGAAACCGGACAATAAACAAAATAACCGGCTCCGGTTGTGTTTTCACATAGCAGTCTTAGTAACTGGGGGAATAGATCCAAAATTCTTGGCGAGAAAACTGTGCGGTAGGCCAGTCACTGTGCGATAGCGACGAACAGTAAAGGCTCTGTCAAACAGAACGCGTTAAAGGGGTAAATGGCTCGTCGGCGTAGGGCTTTCGCGCGAGTGAAATCACGCCGCATTGGAACTGATTACGAATCACTCAACGTGAAAATAACGCTTTCTGTCTGAAAGAGCCTTTGGACGCGTAAGGGTGGGCGTTAGGCAGATCCATCACTTACCTCGTGAACAAGACAAAATCATGTCAGTGTGGATCGGATTGGTGGCGATCTGCGTGACCCAACCGTTGTGCCCACGAAGGGTGCCACGGAGTTGCATTGTCTCAGTCATTGCGAAGGGTTGGAATCAAATCTGTTGTACCTGTAAATAGCAAGAAAATAAACGAGAAAACCGGAGGAGTTCACGTGTTCAGTTCGGTGCCATAGGAAAGAGAGATGTGTGAAGAGAGTGCGGACGCGGATAGGCTTGCATTCGTGTTTGGGGGTTAGGTAACCACAGTTACCAGGCATGTATATTGTACAACACTAACCACGGTAGTCGTACGATTAATGACACATCAATGAATCGTATTTTATCGTTTTATTGTATTTCAAAGTTGTTCATTGTATACAATTGTTATAAAAAAACATTTCTTGTTAACTCTTCTGTCTTTACTAATTACTATACGAATATATTTGTTAATCTTTATTTTGCCAAAATTAATTGTTTAACATTTTATTCATTACGACACAATATCAGAGTTCAACGTATACGTGGCCACACTGATCCACGACGCGGCCATATCGCCATATTGAAATGACTGCAAGTTTCGAAAAATAACACGAATTAAACATTTATGTTCTGCATTAATCGACGTGATTTATCGTTTAAAAACAAAAAAATCGGTTGTTGCATTTTCTTTGGATATTTAAATATTTTGATTTTTGATATTAACTAATTCGTATAATTGTACTACATAATAGCTGATATAATACTATACACATTGATACAGCATCGGATTATTGCTTACTGGGCTGTCCCTCCAGACCGGCCAAAATCTCTGAATCAACATTTCATCGAACCGGCCCAAATCTTTGGCATTTTTAATGGCCCACCGGGTTTTGCCCAGTAGCCCACCGGCTCAATCTTGCATTGATATTTGATATTCAAATTTTTAAAATATACAAATACGATATAGACTATAATAGGTACCTAATAATATTATACTTGTTACCTATAAGTCTATGACATATGCAATTTTTACGCCCATTATTATTTATTTCTATTTATTTACATTTCGTGGTAATTAATACCATAAACATAATATAGGTTAATTAATAATATTCTACTTTTCATTTTACTATTTTTTATTGAAATAAAATTACGTGGATGCCATTTCCACTTCATCACGCAATGTTTGTGGCGAAAAATTCAGGATATTGGCTTAGCATCCATATATATAAACAAAATGAAGATATTCGAATGCATGGCTTACCTTCCTCTTGAAAAAAATGACGACGCTTGGCTTATTATTAGAAGTACTGCACCTGATGAAGTGAAGCTAGCTGAATTTAACGACTATTTTGTTGAAAACTGGCTCGACTCCGTCACTATTTCTAAGGAGATGTGGAATTGTCACAATGAAAAGCACCGAACAAACAACATCGTCGAAGGATGGAACCATAAATTTAAAACACTGGTGGGAAGATCGCACCCGAGTACCTGGGTTTTAATTGAAAAACTGAAGATAACAGCAGCAGAAAGTGACCATCGACTTTTAGTCGCACTGAATTAAATTTGGAAGGGACCAAACGAAAAAAAAATATTTATAAAATTGGACGTATCAATCAAACGTACCTAGGTATTACTCAAAACTTTTTAGAAAATAACGACTTAGACAATTGCCTCAAAAAATTGGCCATAATCGTCAAATTAGATTAAATTAGATTATATCATTATTTTATATTACCTATAATATTATATTTAACTATACTTATTACAATGATATTTTACATTTAGAGTTAGCTACACAGTACACACTGAACGTATTTATTCATGAGCCCTCATTTTTAAACACGCCAGAGTATTGCATAATATTCTGCCAGTCCTAAGCCTGACCAAGTGTGAAGGGAAATGAGTGTCTACGCAAATGACAATTGATGTTATTCTGGGTAATTACTTTGTATGCAGGTGAGAAAATTTGTAACTAATAATAGGCTGTACGCAAAAGAGACGTACGCATCTGAACTGGATCCGGTTGGGGAACGGAAAAAAAGTCCCGGAAAGTCTCTAAGAAAAAAGGTGCTCTGCTGTACAGTAGGTTACAAGTGGGTCACTGTAAAATGGATGGTATTAAAGTTGAATTCAATGATATAATATCATTGTATAAGAAAAACGATTCTGAGCAGAGACTGTATGTCAGTCTAGGTATAAGACATATTATATACTTATCTATGGTATTAAAAAAAAAACTGACCTATAATAGGTACCTATAATAAATTCCAAATTAATCATATCACAATATCCATTAGGTACTCATAACGCGTCATACATCAACAAACCCTGATACTATCATAAATAATATATAATAGTGTACTTTAAAAGTTTCAAGTACCCACGAATAATATTACACAATCACAACAAAATAACGAAAATAGTAAGTTAATCTAGGGTTTTTATTAGGTATGTAATTTCGTCGAAATTTGAACTTAAAATTACTATAAGAATAAACTGTGCTTATTTATTTTTTAGATTTTTTGGTAACAGAATTAACTACTTACGTGGAGTCTTGTTTTAAATTTTCATACCTTAGATATAAAAGTTGAACATTTTATACATTTTTAACTACAAAATAATTATTCAATTTTAAATTTGATAAATTGTACCAAAATTCGATCTTTAAATGCTAATAAAAAAAAATGTTGCCTATGTACTTTTAATATTTTTCAACTGATATTGTAACAATATATCAGTAGCATTGTATTAAATGTTTACACTTTTTGGCCCCACAGAGAAAACTTAATTGATATTTATAGAAAAAAAACTAAAAAAATTAAAAAATTAAAATGTCCCTAAACAGCTCAAAATAACTCCAAATATTTTTAAAAATGCATGATGTATAGAAAATGCTAATATCAACAGTCAGTAAAAATTGCATGTATCTACGGTTGTTTTAGAGTCATTAAAGAGTTTTACACCAAAAACCAAAATCGATTTTATCGAAAACAGATTTTGCGTAAAAATTCCCGTTTTTCCTTAATTTTTCTTTTGTTTTTCATGTCACTTTTGTAAAATACTGGGAAATTTTTACTGTTGCCCCCTCAACTAGATTCACTTTCCTATAAGAAAAGATACTGTTGAAGAAAATCCAAGCACTTTTAATGTCCTAAAAGGTGATGACAGACACAAAAAAAATTAAAATTAAAAAAAAAAACACACATCGTTGTAAAATCAATACATTCATCGTTTCACTCAGAATCTAAAAGTTCATAATATTTTTATAATTATGTAATATTTTTTTTTCTATTCCGACATCTAACTTTGTGATTTATAAATGTATAATTTTTTAGTAATATTGTTGATTACCTAAGATTCAATGAGATATTTTTTTTTTTTTTTATAATTGTTTAATTATTAGCTATTATATTTGTTTTATCAGTTTTGTATTTAGTTACCTACTATATGATAACGTAATTATTAGATATTATCTTTAGAATACAGACTTTTTCGCCCCAAGACTTTTTTCCGGATACTTTTTTTTCGGGACTTTTTTTCCCGAGACTTCTTTTCCTAGTTCCTACCATTGTATAGACTATAGGTTACAGTTATAACAATAAATGTAGCTAATATTCATATTTTAATATACCAATTTAGGTACCTACCTACCATAAATAACTTCATACTTTTTTTATTCTTATGTTCCTATTGACTTCATTAATATATATATATAATAAGTGGTACCAGCCATCTAATCTGTACTAATATATCTATTTTAGTCTTTATAGATAGTTCCGTTTTTGGACATGACGTGCCCCACTCATCGAATTTTTTTTAAAATTATTATTTATTTAGATTGTAATAATTAATAGCTATTAACTATTATTATTATATTAATATACCAAGCGAATAGTGTAAACTATAACTAAAAAACATACAGTTACCTAATAATAAATTATAATATTATTAATAATGATTATTGCACTTATTACTACATGGATTCACAGAATCACTATACCGTACGCTTATACCGTATTTCAGTATTTGATGTTTAGATAGCTAACTTAGTACCTAACTTGCTTTCTTCTTTTAATGAAAAGTTTAAAATATACATTTCAGACACTTAACTTCACTACCTTCTTGTTACCTCGCACGTATGCAGTGACACATTTTATATGATGTTAATACCGGCTTATGAATTTATAAAGATTTAATTTAAATTTTCAGAAAACTTTCTATAATATATTAATGTTTATTTTAGTATATTTCTTTTTAACAATATACAATTCTTTAAAAATGCCGGATTTAGAGGGGGTTGTGTCCCCTAATAGCCACCCACGCCAACCTATAACCGCCTCTGTTGAATTGCATAGTATACAATATACATGAACTGTTATCATTTAAGTTTTTAAGATTTTGACACTATTAATAATTTACTACCTATATGTTATAAAACATTTAAAATATAAGTGGATATTTATGATTTAATCAATGACTATTGACTCCACAATAGTGTTAGTATACAAATAAGGGGAAGTAGAACTCCTTGTTTTCCTTATTCTCATACTGACTTCGACTATACACTCATTACAATTTAAGAGTTTCTGATTTAGAAATCAAAATACTGCCGATTGTTATACCTATAATAACTTTTTTAGTACCGTCGTGCATCGGTATGCTATCGCTAATCGCGATCTCAAGCACCTATCGGTGGGCTGTGGGTGGTAGGCCTATATTGTTATTATTACAGTCAGTGGTGTCATTTCAGTTTTTAATAGAAGGGGGTAAAAGTTTCGACCAGCCCAAATGGGTAACTTAAAAACAACCACTGGTAAGCCCATATTAATATGTTCCTGACCAATTTTTACACTGCGGTGGTTTACCTAAGTTCTTCCATATGTGTAACATGCAGATGCCGGAGTTTTATTTTAGATTTTGGTTCCTATAACCCTTATCATATATTGATTTAATAATAGATACACTATTTTTAAAGTTTAAATAACCAGACAATCATGTATCTGTACAGCTAGCGGCTGTATGATATACAATAGAAACTATAATTGTTACTAATTATTAGTAGTATAACAGACTACCTATATGCATAGAACTGTTCAAAAAGTTTTAGTTCAATTTTTTAAAATTTTTTTTCATAATGTTTTTCAATATAATATTTATCAAATTTTAATTATTTTGGCCCAATTTAAATAATTATACAGAAAAACCAGGAATTTTCATAGGTACTTCACATAGTTCGTTTTAAGAAATTACCGGTCGACATTTGTACAGTCGGCAAATACTTTATCTCACCCCCCCCCCACGTCAAAATCGTATGACGACGGCCCTGCTGAAGCCCCCCACCATTGCATATTTAACCTTATTATTAGACGTAATTTATGAAAGTACAAAATATACAAAACTGGCTAACCAGTGTAAAACAAGGGTGTCATGTATCAAAGACACGACAGTCCTGAATTAAATTTCCTGCCTTACTACATTTTATAAATTTTGTCTACAACTAATTGTGGTGGTCAATTGAACGTAATAATTTTTAAGATTTTGACCCAACAAATAATTTTTTATTGACATTTATAAAAAAAAAAAACTAAAATTAATAAAATACAATCCAAACGAAGGGTTTTTGTAGGTACCTACCTAATTTAGAAATATTATTCGTGTGTACTTGAAACTCTTGAAGTATATTATAATATTATTTTTTTTTTAATTTTTAATTTAGAACTTATACAATCTAGTCTATACTAAAAAAAAGAAAGTACAATAATCATAATGTATGTTTTTTAAATTAAATTAAGTGTAATGGCTTGAATGTCTTGAGGGAGAAATCAATTATATTAGGTATAATTATATTTTATACACACAATTACATTTTAAAATACTATTTTTTTGGAAAAAAATGTATTCAATCTACCATAATAAGTACCCACTATTGACTCATAACTCATAATAAGTATTTAATAGCAATAATATCATAAAAATATAAAATATACACATACTTAGTAATATAGGCTGACATTACAGACTTCAGTGACTACTCCAGATAGCTACAGACGTTGACAATTTTAGATTCTGAGAGGAGTCATGAATGTATTGATTTTACAACGATTGGTTTTTTTTTTTTTTGTCATCTTGTTCGATGAGAAATTGAATCTAGTTAGTGCATTCGGGCGATTAAATATAAAATTCCCAATAGTTATCAAAACACACGGAAAAACAATTTTTTGACAAAATCGATTTTGGTTTTAGGTGTAACTCTACAACAAATACTTAACCGTAGATATATGACATTTTCAGTTTCCAATTTTAGATTCTGAATGGAACGATGAATGTATTGATTTACTATGTTTTTCATTTTTTTTTTTGTGTCTGTCATCACGGTTTGGGACAGTGAAACTGCTTCGATTTTCTTCAAAAGTATCTTGTTCGATGGGAAAGTGAATCTTGTTTGTGCATTCGGGAGGTCAAATTTTAAAATTCCCAACAGTTTACAAAAGCGCCGGGAAAAACAACATAAAAATTAAGGAAAAACGAGAATTTGTACGCAAAATCGGTTTTCCACAAAATCAATATTGGTTTTTGGTGTCACTCCACAACAAATTAACGTATATACACGCAATTTTCACCGGTCGTTTATATTTGCATTTTCTATACACGATAAAATTTTCAAAATATTTTGATTTGTTTTGAACTGTTTAGGAACATTTTCTGTTTCCAATTTTATTAGTCTTTTTTTCTATGAATGTTGCTTCTAAAAAAGCTTGAAAATTTAATACAAGGCTCCTACTATATTGTTACAATGACATTTGAAAAATATTAAAAATCCTTAGTCCCAGATTTCATTTATAAGCATTTAATGTTCAAATCTTGATAAAATACGGAAAAATCACAAAAATTAACAAATTATTTTGAGTTGAGAATTCATAAAAATTTTCTTTTAAAATCTAAGATTAGAAAATTTAATACAAGTCATAAGATTGTCTACCTTTATCAAAAAAAATGTCTACAAAAAAATCAAATTAAATTTTTATGGCGGTTGAAGTTCATATAATTTCTACAATATTGGTTATCACTCGATTTCTCATATAGCGGTTATATTACATGAACATTTTACTGTTTATATTTTTATTTTCTACCTATTATAGGTACACCATACAATTTTGAAAATATTTTGACTCTTTTTGAGCTGTTTAAGGGCATTGTCAGTTTTCAATTTTTTTTAGTTTTTTTCTTTAAGTATCAATAAAATGTTATTTGTTGGGTAAAAATGACTGACAATATAATGCAAGGCTCCTGATATATTGTTACAATAGCACTTGAAAAATATTATAAATACATTGGCACAATTTTTTTTTTATAAGCATTTTAAGTTTGAATTTTGACAAAATTTATCAAATTTAAAATTTAATAATTATTTTGTAGTTAACAATTTATAAAATGTTCAACTTTTATAGCTAAGGATTGAAAACTTAAAACAAGGGTACACGTAAATAGGTAAATATATAAATGCCTTTATTCACAATAATATCATAAAATATACTTAGTAATATCATAGGCTGACCGTAATTCAAATTTAACACCATTAATTACAGTGACCCAATTGTAACCTATTGTGCAGCAGAGCGCTTCCACTTGCCCCCACCTTTTTTAAAGTTTATTTTTGCTATGAATGTTAATAAAATTGTATTTGTATTTTGTTGGGTAAAAAAGCTTGAAAATTTAAAATGTAATAATTATTTTATAGTTAAAAATGTACAAAATATTGTATAGCTAAAGATTGCAAATTTAAAACAAGGTTCCACGTAAATAGGTTATAATATATAAATTACTTAATGCACAATAATATCATCATATATACGGTAAACGGAAAAAAAGTCCCCGGTAAGAAAGTCCCACGGAAAAAAGTCTCCAAATTAATATTTGATTTAAATTCAGTCTTTTATCATATAGGTATTTATATAGGTACATAGCCCATAGGTACATGTTGTATATTTTATTGAACATAATTAACAAACAACTAAATTAAATAGGTACCTTTCTAGGATTAAAAATTATTGTAGATAAGTATTTATATAGATAATTATGTACATTTTAAATTCATTGAAAATAAAGTCTTGAAAAAAAATGAAGTTCGATTGAACATTTTATGTCAACGTTTTGATGAAGAAAAATCTGCAGATATTCCGAATTTTTTAAAGCAAATAGGTCAAAATATAAGAAAGAGATCTTTTATATCTGAATAATTACACTTTTATATTTTTTAAATAATATTATAGGACATATTGTATTCAATTTTTAATTATTTTACGAGGGGTACATATCTAAATAAATACATTTTTATATTTTTTATATAATATTATAGGACATATTGTAAGGTACCTATTTAATTTAGTTGTTTGTTAATTATGTTCAATAAAATATGTAACATGTATGGGCTACCTATGGGCTATGTACCCATATAAATACCTATATGATAATGAATTTAAATCAAATATTAATTTGGAGACTTTTTTTCCGTGGGACTTTCTTACCGGGGACTTTTTTCATAATATCCATATATACATGATATAATAGTATTTATAATCAATGATAGCAATAGGCTGACTGACCGTCTTCGTTCAGAATCGTTTGGTATCATTCTATCATTGAATTCAAATTTAACACCGTCCATTTGTAGAGCAGACACAAACTTTTTTTTAAAATTATACCTTAGTAACCTTACTTTTGATTAAATATCCAGCATTGTTAAGATTTGAACTTCAAACGCTTTTAAATAAATGTGCATAGTATTTTCAATATTTTTAAATTTTCCGTTTTAACCCCCTTTACTGGGTTTAGTCGTAACACAATCATTGTCTATCACAAGTTCACAACAAACAAAAAAATTGAAAAAAATACTTAGATTGTACTACAGTAAACTGAATAGTATTTCTTACACTGTTATCAATATCAACAAGCTTGTATCACATTTACTTTACAAACAAAATAACATTTGTTAATTTATTAGGCAGTAAGAACTAAGATGTGTCTAAGCTAAACAAGTTTTCTTTCATTACTCAAAAACTACGTTTTAATTATTTATTTAATATTTTACATTCTAAGGACTGAGAAGAGCGATGAATATACTTTTTTTACGTTTTTTTTTGCTAAAGGTGTGTACAATGTGTAAATAAGTGTTCGATTCTGTACTTAATTTGTCTATTTCTGTATATTTTCCGGTAGGACAGTGAATTTAGGTAAAAAGTTGACATACTTTAATACTATAAATATTAAATTGTAATATGCATATTCAATAATATAGTGTGTATATCGTTATAATATAAAAATCAACTATACCCACGCCCTAGCAACTAATTTTACACTACAAAGATTAGATAAGAATAGAGGCGAAACGTGATTTACGTATATTATGTTGACGAAGGAGGACGAGCGTGCGTCAAACAACAAAAATAAAAAATATTTACGTACCGTTCTGCCTCCGCGACGACAGATCTTTGCAAACTGTTTGGCGCCGGCATCCGTAGTGATTAGTTGAGTGTATATTATATTAACTTAATTTGTGATGTGCGCAGTATGGGATTCAGACAATTAATATATAATAATATTATTATTTTTATAAGTCTAACCTTTGTTTAATTAGGTACGTCACTTTATATCATTGCGTAAACATACTTGAGCCACGCAATACTTGCATGACAAACAGCTAGGTAAAAGTGAATATATCTTAAGTCATATCAGGAACTATTAACTAATTTCTTAATATGTATTGTATTTATAATTAAATAAATGTGTGTCTACAACAAATATACGTACCTAAAACCTAATAAAATATAAATACAAACCAAATTTTTATGTTGGTTAAAAATTTAAAATGTATTTATATTAATTAAAATAAAAATTGTAGCAATAATAGCATTTAAACAGAATGCTTGTATTTTATTATAAGTAACCTACTGAACTACATAATAAAATGTTTGAACAAAAGCCTTATTATGCATAATACACACAAAGTCTATCACTATGGCAACAAATAAACATTCCTTCTTTTCTTCCTCTATAGTTAGTAAAATTTGAGTCATCTTACAGGGCCGTCCCTACAATTTGCGGGGCATACATTTTTTAGTGGGGCCTATACAAAAATGTAAACGTTCGTAAAGCATTTTTACCTATTACTTTTACCAGTACCTGACAAACCATCTGCGCTCAGAATTGTTTTTCTTATTCAATTATGGAATATAATTGAATTCAAGCTTAATACAATGACCCACTTGTAACCAACTGTACAGCAGAGCGACATGCACTTACCCGCTTTATGGTTTTGAGATCATACAAATTTGAGTTTTACAATTTGTCACTGGCTATTGCGTACTACTTATACAAACTGAAAAATTGTATTAATTGTATATAGATGTCTTGTTGTTGCCCTCGAGTAGCAATTTGTTTAGTACACTATATAGAAGACTATTCACTTTTATTACCATAGTCTATATTGTACAAGTATTTCATACTTCATTTTATTTAATAAATAATATAATACTGTCAAATAAAAATTCAAAAATATTTTTATAATATAATATGTAAATTGTTGTATTTAAAGAAAACTTAGGAATTCTCAAGTGTGTGAGCACAGGGCCAAAATGAGAAGTCTTATGCGTGTGGCCCCGTTCACCTAGCCCTGCATCTTAACATAATCTACAGTATGTGAGATTTTTTTTCATTTAAAAATATTTCTTATTTTTACCAGTGAATAAATTTTATATTTTGTGCATTTCTAGTTCATAAAACAAAAATCTATTTCCACCTTACAATTTAAAGTAAAAAAACATGATTAATGCTTCTAGTAACAATGACAACATTATACATTTTAAAATAATAGTTTTTATTTCCCTAAGCGTTATTAATAAGTTGTATAATACTTTTAAAAATGGCACCTAAATGTATGTTTAAATTAATTAAATAGTAATTAATTATGATCAAGATTAACGACATGTATACATGTGGTATTTTTATTTGTTACACATTAACTATAATGCATGCAAATTCATATTTTAATATATAATTTATGGAAGATTATTTTAGAAGCAAGTGGATAGGATTCCAACTCACATAATATGACTTTCTGGAGTACTTCAAAAGATTTATAATTTTGGTTGGTATTAAAATACAACGAAATTCTAACTAACGTGATACATTCAAATAATAATTAACAACTATACAAAATGTCAACACAATGTCCAGTGCATTTCCACAAAACTACAAATTACAATTGAAATTAAACTTTTTTTAAAATATTATAAGATATCAATTATCAAAATAAGAAAGTTACAGGTAGAAATTTAAACTAATAATTTATACGATAAGGTATTTTATTTAAATAAAAACTATTCAAGGTATACATACCAAATTTCAAATATTTTGAGATTTACACTTACCATCTCCCAAAATTATATTGGAGGAAATTTGCCATGTACAATTAATAATTCTAAATTGTGAACCATTATACTTTATGGAAAATAATGATACAAGAAAATCTATATTTCCATTAGATTACAAATAAAATTAGAATACAAATTATATAATCACGACTTTGTTAAAAAATCCTTTAGTTATTATTCATTAAGTTATGATTAAAAGTAAGTTATATATGGTTTGTAATTTAAATTACGATCTTATGAATATACATATTTTATAAAAAATATTGTGAAATTCTTTCTATGTCAGGGTCCATATACTTGATGCAACTTTGTTAAGCTTATTAATTTCATAGCAAAATATATGCTTTCAATCTGGAATCAGTTTTGAGGTGCTGGATGTTATATTGGTTCTATAGTGGACACAGAATACATATTGTCCAAAACAAGGTAAAAAGTCACCAGGATAAATGTTATACTATAATTTATGAATTTGGAAATATACAAATTGAAGAAGACCGATGGCCTAGTAAATTAATCATTATGACAGGGAAAAATATATTGGAAATTAAAAATACTGACAACCCATTATAAGCTGTTTAAATGCTAACCAATTTCGGATTTAGCAATGGATATAATAATTATTGTAATAAATAAATTTATAAAATAATAATAATAATAATAATAAATTAAGAACAAACAGAAATGGTTTGATTAAAATAAAAAGTCTATTGACTAATTATACCCGAGTGTTAAATCCGAATCTCGATTGCTCACAAAGACAAGAAAAAAAAAGATATACTCATCCTACTATACAACTCAAAAATGTTCATAATCTATACTTACACATTTGTTTAGAATAATTATAATTTTACAACATGATTTCTAATTTATGTGTAAAGTACAAATTAATTACTTGCAAATTTAAAATATAAATATTTTAAAACTGTAATATTTGCCTATGATTTTCATTTTTTTTTTTACTTAACTTATAAACAACAGGAAAAATGATTACAATCATGTTAAAAACTACACGTATATATATATATATATTTTTTTTTATGACGTTAGATTAGAATGTAAATATTTTTAATTATTCTATGAAATTATTTGTTAGGAATACAGATGTAAAATGTTTCCTCCAATAATATGTCGAAAAAAAAATGCCACACAGCATTTAAAAAAAACAATTGTATAATATATATAACTGAAATAATTTTTGATTTTTTTTTCTTTAAAAGATATTTATTAATCCTGTCCGTTTACTTGAAAGTATAAATAAAAAATAATAAAAATGCCAGCGTAAAAAAAAAGAACAAAAATACAGTTTAACTTTTGCTCTTAATTAGTTTTCTTACATTATCATTAAAATTGTATTACTTAGATAAGACTTGGCGATATATATATATATTTATATTAATATGTATAAGTATATAAATATTTATTATTTAATCATACCGTAAAGTAGGCTGATACCAGACACAGTTGGTGTTGTTAGCTTATAAGAAATAATCTGGTGTCCTACGGGTGACGTGTGGTTCGCCGCGTCTTGGTGCTGGATCGAATTGCAAACTGAAAACATTGCATGAATTATAAGTAATGTCAAATTTATAATATATTTTTAGTTTTTAATAGTATACTTACAATGAGTATTTTAAGCCGTCGTCTAGTTCCATAATAGCTGCTTGGTTACCACACCGATAACAATAATTAGGGGCCGAAAATATTGTTACTACATTACGATCATGACACCTACCAACAAAAAACTTTAATTAATACCCATAATTTTCAAGAATATATGCAAGTTGTACATACCAATTATAACCTTCCATCACAAGTTGATGAGCTCTGGAAACAAGTGTCAGACCATTCGAATGATTGAATGTTTCTGAAATATCTTGACCGAACGTATAACCGGCCCCTCTAGGTGATATGCCCCAACCAATACGATCATCAGGGTCTGACCATAATAGATCACACATAGGACCCTATACATAAAATAAATACATGAAAATCATAGTTCATAAAAATCAATTAAATATATTACTTCATGAGGGACTTCTTGCATACGATCTAATGCTCTAATATGATCTAGCGTGTCAATGGATGGAGACAGCCCACCGTGAAGACAGAAAATCTGTTCGTCAACAAGTGCAGTCAATGGGAGATAGTCAAACAGGTCGGTGAAAAACTTCCATACGTTCGCATTACCATACTTTCGTAAGCATTCGTCATAGAAGCCATAAACTTGTGTAATCTGTCGACTTTCATGATTACCCCTAAGAATTGTTATTCTTTCACGGTATCGTACCTTAATATATTTAATAAACAAAATATAAACTTTGTTGAGAAAAAATAATATTGATAATTTAGCTTACCTTTAATGCAACCAATAATGTAACAGTTTCAACAGAATAATAACCACGATCAACATAATCTCCCATGAACAGGTAATTTGTATCTGGGGACTTTCCACCTATTCGAAACAGTTCCATTAGGTCGTGGAACTGTCCGTGCACATCCCCGCATACTGTCACCGGACATTTTACTTCTTGTACATTAGACTCTTTAGTCAAAATTTCTTTTGCCTAAAATAAATTTCAAAGTCTCAATGATAATAATATTGTGTTAGGTAGTTTGTTGCAAGAATTACTATATATCAAGGCCGTAACTTAGGATGGGTCGCCCCTCCCCAAAATTGTTATAAGTAGAACAAGAGTTTATATATTTTGAATGAAAAAAATGATAAGTGTCCAGTATCTATATTAAAAAAATGTGGGAACACCCCACAAATTTTTTTCAGTTGTGGCTTTGGTATATATAAGTGCATAAATATTATGGAAGGTGATGTATGAAGTTTCCGGTTATGCTATTTATAATAATTGCTCTTGGATTGTATTCAAATCTTTGTTATTATTCATAAGTAGAATAAGAAGTAGACTATTTTTATAAGGGGTGAATAAAAATACAGCCACCACATAAACTATATTTAGCATGAAAATAATTTTTATTAACTTAATTTTATAATTATTTATAATTAACTTTTAATAAACATTCTATATGTATTTATAAAATAAATATAAATTAAACCTCTATAATATAAGGGACACTTGTAAGAAAATGAAATGTACAGCAAATATATTTCCCATGCGATATAAAATGTCAGTTATTGAAAGGTTTACATAAATAGACGTCTTAATGTTTAATAATGATATAAGGATGTGAACGCATATATAAATTACACACCATAATTGAAAAATAAACCACACCTATAAAATTGATATTATATACAACAAATACATGAATAGAATGTATTGATTTTTATTAGTTTATTTCACTGACTATAATTTTTTAATTAAAATAGAGACCTACTATCAAAATTAAAAACAATGAAATAAAAATCCATTGGTTTTCAGAAATTTTAAACTTGGAATATAGATTAATTATAGCTAAAAATGAAAAAATATTCTGTTTTTGAAAATTGATAATATTAATAAACGTAATTGCTAAATATTAAAATACATGTATGGATGGATGATCTTCAGAAATTAAAAAGTTTGTCCTTCATATTATAAATGTAATAAAAACTAAATTTAACTTTTTTACTTCAGAAATTTTGTATTTATGTTTTGTTAGACATTAACTCTTTAATGTTAGTTTAAATATGTGTATTACCTATATTGTATATATTACAGTTTAAAAGAAGAAAGACAAAATATTGCCTTGAGATGAATAGTACCTGAGTTGTAATTTAGCTCTATTGATTGAATCTATGTTCAATAAGAATACCTATTAATGATGAACAATTGTCTACCATTTAACATTGTACTTATGAAATGTATATCCATTTAAATAAGTATTGTCAAGAAGTATAAAAAACAATATAATAACTTAGCATAAATAAAAGTATCAAATATTATTTATTTTATTTGTTAAAATGTTACCTATATAATATTTACATTAAATTTCAAATAACTTTATGGTCATAAAGAAATCCTTCTTAAGTTAGAATTTAAGTATATCTTATATATAGATTACACAGTGTTATCTGGTTATGCGTAAAATATGGATAAATTTGTAGTCGAAAACAAAATGTAAAGAATTGAAGGGGAATTTTCAAATATCAAGTTTATATACTGAGACATATAATATTATGAACATATTTATAAAATACCTACAGATATTTCACATTTATTATTATTAATTTTTCTCTGATTAGGTACTTTAATTTTTATCTTACCATGTATTTATTACATATTAAATTCATTATACAATTATTATGGATGCATACATTCAAATATTTATGTTTTGTCATACTACTAATCTAGTGATATTTTATTAGACTTGTATAGGTACCTAAAGGAGTACAAACTAGATTAAATTAATACAATAGTAATAATATATTATAAAATATACTCCACTTGGGGTACTTCTAAACACCTATTATTATCCAAGGACCACTCCGAAGGCTTTCACATATTTATTCTAAATACAGACATATGGGTTTATAATTTCAACACTTAAATTATTTGATTGGTCATAGGTACTACTACTACAATACACGATAGGTAATTAAAACTGTAATTTATTTTTAGATAAGATTTGACCAGACATAGAAACTTTTTTTCTATTTTGGTTATATGTAAATTTTATTCCAGTCTAACAGTTTTCCGAAAGGTTTTTAGCCTAACATTTACTATATTAACTAGATCCCCAACATCTATAAAAATAAGACATTAAAGGATGGCAAAACATGTTTATATTGATAATCATTCCTTTTAGGTTTTAAAATGTATCTAATCAAATTAAATAAAAGTCGTTTCTCAGAAAATTCTCCAGTTCATTATATAGGTAAATACTAAATAAAGTAAAACCTCTCTAATCCGTCACCTTCAGGACACGAAAAAGGTCTTATTATCAGAATATACAGAACATTTTTATTTATATCGATAGGAACGATACGAGAGGTTGGAGTACTAAAGCGGACAAGCGATAAGGGAAATATTAAACTAGAACTAGCAAAATCCAAATTGTATTTTTAAATTACATAGTATTCATATTGATAATACTATGGTCGGATCAACTGAAGAGGCGGACAAGAGGGGTTCTACTGAAGGTACAAACCTGTTATTAAGAATAATAAATTTAAAGTTATTAAACTATAGAGGTAAATTTAAATATTTACAATAAGGAATACAGATTAAAACAAAATATTTAAAAAAAAAACAACAAAATGTTTGCACTTTTTTTCTTAACTACTCTTGACATAGCAAATTGAATTCTTGATAACATTTTAACTTAAAATAGATATAAATCTTAAAACAACTTTTTAACAAATGATAACAACATTTATAATGCATAAAATACCTATATTTTTACCTAATTAAATAATGAATACTTTATTTGCTATAAAGAAAGTCTTTATTATAATTTATATATCATTAGGTAGGAACCCATAAGGTGTTTTCAATATATATTTTAATACAGAGCATAAAATAATGATATTTATTATACCAATAAGCTGACCTATAATGGTATATAACAAATAATGAAATTAATATGTCATATTATGTTCTTAGTGACAAAAAACTTTCTCTCTGTGACCTATAAAAATTAATCAAACATTTGGTTTTTAAAAATTTTGAATTGGGCATTAAATATTTATCTCAATATAATATGTTAATTATTATACATAATATTGATATCTTTAACTTATTCAGTATTAAAATATTTTATGAAATATCAAATATTATAACTTTTATGCAATGTGGCTTTTAAAAAGTTGCTACATAAGAAATAGTTTAAGAGTTCAGTGGATAAACTTAAAACTAAACTACCCGTGGTATATGGTAAAGAAAAAAATAATAAGTGTGAAAAAAATTTAAAACCGATTGCAATTGCATGCATATAAAACTAAATAAAAATATTTAGTTATGTCACCAACTATACCCACTTAATATTTTAGTTAAAGTGGACTGATGGTGTACAATGTATATCAGTTGATTGATAAGTTTAAATTTTAGACATAGCCAAAAAATCAGAATAGAAACATATTTGTTTACAAGAATATAACGATATATTGTACACATAAACAAATTTAAGTATTAATTATTTTTAAATATTCCATGTTCACCAATTAACTTTAAAACTAGGTATAATTATTGATTAGGTTATGTCAATTTAGCTGAGTTTAAAACAGTTCTATTACTTACAACTTTACAAGTTGCATCTCAAAGGTAGACAAACAATAAAGAATACATTTTTAAAAATGTAATTTGATTTACTTCTTGATAATAAACTCAAGTCATTGATATTAATAATGTATGTTTATGCCAAAGTAATTACCTATAAATATAAACCATGATTTATAATTATTTTTTAGTTTATTCAACTTTGAATATTCTATTTTAACTTATTAGTCATTACTCATTACCTATTTAAAAGAATGATAAATCAAATTATGTTTGGCTAACAAGTAGTTATTATCAGCAATGTATAGGAAAAATATTTGCATAGATATAAAATATGATCAAATGAAGTAAATAACTTTAAACATGTATTAGCCTGGTTATTTTATTCCAAAAAATCTTTGCAAGTGACTTTCTAAAAAATAAATTAAAATTCATAAGACTTCCTACAAGCTATCAGGTGAAGAGCTACCAATTTTATTAATAATATCAGTAAAACACTGGCTAGTATTAATTATTAATGATGTTTTCAGATGATACTGCCAACTAGTTCATAGCCATAGACAACTGAAATAGTAACATGTACAGGACATTTGCCTATCCAATGGGTGGTGAATTTTATAACTGGAATTTCAATGTAGGTAGTACCTACAATGGGCTAGGATACAAATTAAAAACAACCACCAGGTAGAATGTTTTGGATTCAAAATTCTAAACCTAATCCAAAACACAAGGCCACGACCATAAAAGACCACCCAAACCCTAAGACATGTAATTCGGGGTTAATGCTGTTATCAGTTGTAAAATCGAACTGAAGCTCTGAGAAAGCGTGAAAAACCGAGATATACCCATAAACCGAAAACGGACATTTCCGCGGGAGCCGTGTAGATGGATGCCGGCGGCGGGCAGACCTTTTTTTTGGGGGGGAGGGGGGGAGCGCCGACAGGGCCGGGGCAGTTTGGCGGCCGGCGCGAGACTCGGCGGGGCTCGTCGGGACGAGTCCCGGTCACGTGGTCAATTTGGGCGAGGTACGAACGTCCGCAATGGCTGTGCCGGGCCGACGGTCGGAACGCGCCCGTCGGCCGATCGGCGGACAGGGTCCAAGATCGCTGACGGCCGCAGAGAACGCATAAACAATATGGCCGAACCGGGCGCGCGCGCGCGCTCGAACCCGTTTCGCGACGGCGGCGGCGGCAATGCCGTATCGGCGGGGCGCCGCCGAGATATTTACCTTGTCGCACAGGAACTTCACTTGGCTCTCGGTCAACTGTTTGCACTCGTTCAGCTGCTCAATCCATTGGTCTAGTTCCTTGAGGGACGTTTTATCGTCCATAATACGAACGTAAAACGTCGGCGAACGAAAATTAACTGATTTGTTTCTCAGGGTAACATGTAAAAATAAATTAAACGGAGTTCGCGATCGGTGTACTGCGGTCCGGACGGAAATCACAACACAAATGAAATGACAGGTCGGGCGAAGGGTGGTGGCGGTGGCGTTAGGAGGGGGCTACGATGATTATTTTTGTTTTCTTTTTTTCCCCCTTTTTTACATTTGTATCGGCCCGACTCGTCGGTGCTGCCAACGCGATAACTACGCGCAGTGTATGCAACACCATTGGACCTGACGCCCGCCGCCGCCCACGGGCCACGGCCACAGCCCGCAACGGTTTTCCCCCGTCAACAAAACAATAAATACAACCGACTGTGACCGACGAGTGTCGACCGTCCTAAATTATTAATCATTATTATAATTTATAATATTGTTTATTATAAATGTATACAATTATAATACTTATCTACGAACAACAACTATAATGTATAGATGCGTAGAATCATTGAACAGTAATTACTAATTGTATTGTACAACAACAACAACTGTAGAGTAGAGAAAATTACCGTAAACTGTAGAGCACCTGAACGCTGCTGTAGATAATGTTGACCTGCTGTAGTGTTTAGTAAATATTGCGTAGCGCACTATAGCAGTATAGCCACTAGTGAGTAGTGACTATAGTGCGTCTTTTACTCGTTCCATCATCTAACGAGTAACGACCACAGGATGACGTACTGACGTCCCACTCGTCGACCGACGTCGTTATAAATTTATAATATACTTGTAAAGTGTTATAAGTGTACCATAATGTCTTGTAACAATATAACTTGTGTCTTGTTACTCTCGTTCGTTAACCAAAACCGACGAGCGGTGACGGACGGACACTTCGCGAAGTAGAACGCGTATGGGTGATTCGAGATTTTTTGTTTGAATACAAATCAAGTAGTTCGGGGCGCCAAATCTGTCGTAGGCTTAATTGCTATCGTTATTCGTTAGTAGTTATTCGTCTCCACTTCCCTACGCTAAGTAATAGCGTTGATTCATGTTTATAATAGTAATTACTAATTATAATATATATATATGTAATTACTAATTATTATAGTAAATAGGTCAATGTTTTTTTATTGCTCTATGGTCATTGTCAACAATAAGTCGATAACGTACATATAACATTTGATATGAATACTCCATCGTTTTGTTTTACAAAAATAGATAACGAATGCTGTTGCTTTTACTTATTCTAAACTGTATGGTTTCCTGATTTATATTGACTGTCTATTTTTTAATGATTAAACTGTCTGCCAAATGCCCGATTCTTGGCACCATTTTCATGCCGATTAACTTAAATAATAAATATATTATACAAAATTGAAACGATTTTATTTTTGGTTTGTTTTGTATTTTAGTATCTTACCTATTATTTTTTATTAGTTATTAGTTTATTACATATTTGTAATACCATCGGCGCAAGGATACATTGTTTTTAATTCACGACAAGTTTTCTTTTATTCCTTGACGTTTATTTTGCGTACTTACTCACTTCGCGGTCTTGTAAGTAGTAGGTAGGTATATAAAATATAAATAAACAGGTATAGATGTCTAATTTTTAAAAATCGTCATAAAATGTACACATTTTATAGCGGAGGCTGTGAAAATGTAATACAATATTGAAATTCGCTAGACTAAACCGGTTTAAAATTATCCCATATTATCCCGCACCAGCATTAGAAGCACAACTTTTGACGAAATCGAAAATTGTAAAGGAATTACGAAGAATAACGATTTTAGTTATAATAATGAAATTCGAAAATAATCATGGAGACTTGCAACTTGTACATATATATATATATATTATTTTTTTATGTATTTATATTTTATTATACGCAATGACATTATCAAAATATTCTGTTTATTTTTAAGCTTTTGCCTATTTATACAATTATACCATGAACCTATTCACCGTTCTATGGTAAGTCTAAATTCGGCATCGACTCAAATGTCAATAACAATAATACCATATGATTAGTACTCCGTGTCTACCTATTATAATAACTAGAGAGCCTATAGGCATATTATATAGGCTCTCTAATAATAACTATCAACCATGAACTAAGTTCATGCTTAACTATAATAAAATAACAAATGATATTATGTCAAAAATTAATTTAACCTTCTATATTTCTAATAGTAAAATAAATTTCTTTAATAGCAATATAAATAGGTTGGTACCTACAACATAAATAGTAAAATATAGTTAGAAATATAGGCTGACTAACCGTGCCTGGCCTCCGCACAGAATCGCTTTTCTTATGCAATGATTTGTGGATGAATTTAAATAGATAACACATCCACGATCAACCATACCACAATACCACATACCTACTCAATGACAGGTACACTCAACATTTACTATAAGTACAGCAGTGAGCAGAGTGAGTTCCCTATTTTTTTAGAATTTTAATTAAATAACGGATTGGTGCAATTTTCTCATATTTATAAGTAATGATATTATAACTACAATAATACAATAATATTTATATATTTAAATGAATACCTAATTCATTTGAATATTGAATTATAATGTCGTATTTATCCATAGGTACCTATCAATGTTGTAGTCGGTACTTCAGACGTTTTCGGTAGGTCTCTTTTATCTGTATTATGATACCTACGTTATATTTTCATAAAATATGTACAACCTATCGACTATCACATGTGGTCCGGTTTAAGGGTGTGGCCGGGTGGGCCATGAATTGCGAGCCCACTCATATAACTATATAAGAAATGCCCACCAATGCCTGTAATGGATAATTTATACCATTATGAAGTGACCACATGACTTTTTTTTACTTATTAGTTAGGTACATCTTATCACATATATATATATAGGGCTAGGATTTATATGCAATAAAAAATTGTAAAATATGCATTTTATTCACAAAAATATGCAAAAACAATTTTTTTATTCCTATACATAGGTACCTACTTTTAATATTTTTTACATAAAAATCAGAAACTATAATTTAAACAGAACCTACCTACTAATTAATAACTATAGTTATTATTTATTTTAATTATTATCTATTTTAAGTATCTATAGCTATTATTACATTGAATATTGCTGTAATGATATAGGTACCTATTATGTTCTTTCAAATTTTGAAACACGAATAACCGGCAATTGAAGCGATGAATGGATTTATATTTTATATTGACTAAAACTTGTCGTAAGTACTAATCAAAAATAATGTATAGGTAATCCTATATTGGTCGTCTGACCAGGATAAGATTAAATAGTAAATTTACGATTACAACAATTAGACATACAACCCAATAATTACAGACGTTCATAAATCATAAGATAAATACTATTTAAATCTCATAAGATTTTTAAAAATCAAATTATGCAATTATATTAATTATTATGTTCAAAATATGCTAGAAAAAAGTTGTTTAATTTAATTCGAATTGAGAATAATCCATGTATTCCAAATTGTAGATATATCTGACTAGTAGTGACTACCAATCAACTCAAGAAAAACCATGCAAATGCATAGCAATCTTAGCCCTATACGGCTATACTGCTATACTTATATAAGTATTATTTCTTATTGGTTTTTATTCTTCATAAAAATCTTATAGCTTAAAAAAGTTTTAATACAAATTTGAAGGTCGTAACACTCGATTGTAGCCTGTAGGTATATAAATACAATTAAAATGTTTGGGAAGCTCAGAAATTAGGTCGGTCAGGGATATATAGATTATAGGTTATAATATGTACACCTATGTACAATATCAATATTACATATTTACATATTACGTATATTGGGCAGATATCAAAATCCCTTGCATGATTACTTTCCTACGACATTTATTTTTAGAATTTTAACTCGATGCCTATATAATATGGCTATATTCCTATATAGGTACTATATATAGTATATCAGTATATAATATACCTACCTGAAACAATCTGGCAGTATTCATACCAGTCTTCAGGGGTGTATGCCGTATACAAGGGATGATTGTGGAAATTAAATCTCCCATGGCCGTTTTTTTTTGTTAAATACCTATACCCTAAAGAAACTTAACAAATAATACATTTTACGAGCAAAATGGTCGGAAATTCCAAAATAGGTGTCCCTACCTAGTACCTACTCAGGGAAATACACGTGAAATAATGTTTTAGCAAAAAGCTTAACAATGTAATATTATTTTTGTTCTGACTTGTGGTTCCTATTAATAAAAAAAAAGTGTATGATAAAAAATATATTATATTTCCCATATTAGGTATATAATGTAAATATGTTATACATTTAACATTCACCTGATTCACCTATAGGACTAGAGCGACAATATATTAACTTAACATATGGTGTCCTAGTAGTGCCTAATGCCCATGTTGTAGATAGTACATAGTACATTAGTATTTAGTACCCCTGTGGCACTGTACAAGTGTACATTAATACCTATGGACTATGGTAGGTAAATTATACATAAGAGTATATGACAAGAGCTAAAAATGTATAATTTATTTCTGATGGTAGCTGGTATACATATAGGTATAGTACTAAAAATGTTATTAAATGTAATAATATTAATAGTCCATAATATTGCCCTATATATAAGGCGCCATGTAGCTATTTGATTATTAATAATTTTACTAACACAGGTGGTACCTAAAGCTAAATAATATATTAATTTTATTTAATAATTGTAAATTTAATATTATTAGGTATAAGGTATGTAACATTTGCCCCCCCACCATTTTCCCTTTGTTTTACACTGTGTTTAGCAATTTTTTTGTACTTTTTCCCCCATGCCCCCCTCCCAAAATTAAGACCTGGATCCACCACTGGTATGTAGACATACATATTATTATCGCTGTCATTGTCTCATCAATCATGAGTTATGAGCTTATGACAAATAACAAGAAATTTAAAAATGATTTTTGTTCATTATTACAGCCTAATAGTAAGTTTATTAAAGTGTTCAGTGTTAATTTTTGATACAAAAAAATTAACTTCGATCAAGAAAAGAACGGCGCAAGTCATGATTCTGCTGTAAGTATAGTAGATTTTGGGTCAACGTAATCTTGGGAAGGATGGGAAGGATCACTGTGATGGTCGTGACAAATTTTAATTCAATGATAAATCATTGCACACGAAAAACGATAGTGATGAGCGGAGGTAGGTATTTTTAAATTTTATTTATATAACAACTAATACGGTAGGTAGGTTCAAACATTTTTTCCAGAAACATAGAATAGGTATATTAATATTATATACTTGTATCTTATATTATTATTGTTATTAGATAAATTATACGATGTTACAAAAATTCAATATGAAGTACAGGAGAATGGACACGAAGACTCCCGGTTTTGACGCCTTGCGGCTACAACCGCGGACCTCATATTAGCGCTGTGTAATGGACAGTGGCGTAATGAACATAGCGGATAGGGCACTTTTGGCCTACCTGGAAATTTTAAAAAGTGTATGAAAAAAAACCGCCAAGGAGTTGGTGCGTCGGCTGCGTACGAGTTGATACTTGATTCCCGGGTACCTGTTTACCTGCACCGGCACCGATGAATTGATTCCCGGGCCATTAGAGCTGGTACGTACGAGTTGATTCCCTATTGTAGTACATTAATTACCAATAGATTGCACGAGTAAAGAGTTAAGCTTTTAGCTTTCATTCTAAACTCAACAGTTGTTTCTATAGTGGGCACCAAATAATTTTTGTATTTATAAATGAGGCTGTTAGAAGTACAATCAGAAACGTATATTAAATGCAGGAGTAATGGAACTAAGAAATCTAAAAAACAACAAGAAAAACAAATTTTTTTAAGAGAAGAGATGTCACGGTATACTGGTAATCTCATTACCAGATACCAATTTATAAAAACAATGTGTTACAAATGTTTACCAAATTATTAAATTTTTTTATATTTTTTCACCTAGTTACTATACTAAATGTTTTTAATAATAATTTTTTACCTAATTACTACTAAATGTTTTTAATAACAAATATAATATAATTCAATAAATAATTAATAAATAAAAATTGAATGATTTTCAAAATATGAAAAACTAAAAAAAAACAACATTTTTGAGAAACATGTCAGCCAACCTACTCGTGATGTTTCTTGGGTTATGCTAATAGGCTGAATATTTTACTAAATATTGAATAAAATATATAATGACCCGGGAATCAACTGAGAAAGGTTAGGTTAACATGAGAAAGGTCTCTGGAATCAACTCACCTTTGCGGGTGCGTCACATAATATAAAAGATCGCATTGCTCAATTAATACGGTGCGGGCCCACCGGAAATTCCCGGCTTTCTGGTATAAACCCATGGTGCAAATTGTAGGTTCGAGTTAATTCCTCGGCGATATAGACATTGTTTCCCATTATCCTAAATAGTTAATATTATTATTGTGCTAAATAGAAAATAACTATGTAGGTACGCTTATGGCAAAAAATGTCTAGACAGTTAAATATTTTTTTAATTACAATTTAATAAGCGTTATTTTTCGTTTGAATATCCAATTTTGTCATAATTGAAAGTAACATTTCAGAGTTCAAATTCTCGTAAAAATTAATGTGGCTTTAAGGGGAAGACGACATTTTAAAACAGTCCAGTAAATCTTATGAGGAATATTGAATTAAATTGTAAAGCTTTTTAACTGAACATACATTTTTTTATTAACAAAAAAAACTAAAAAGTGGGTTGACATTATTTTGAGATGGAAAATTTGGTTTATATAACTTAGACAATAGAGCCTAAGAGGATGATCGCCCCTTCGTCCCCCTTAAATCCCCCTCTGGTCACTGCTTTGAATTGTGGTGTAGAATTTTAAATAGTTTTATTTACTTTAATATAATGTGAGAGTTTCATATAGTTTCTAAAAATGTATAAGTGGTAGGGATTAGAACTTTGCCTATCTAAAAACGCTTTTACTTTTCATATTGATAATATAGTAGTAAATATAAGGGTGTCGTAGCCAGTGCATTTATACTTTTTAGTAGAAAAACATGTCTTACAGGAAAAACCCTCGGTCAGATTTCGTTAATTTTTTTTTTATTTTTAAGTTTTAACAATAGGACATTTTGCAGGTCAGATCAAAGCCCGAATTTCAAAATTATAATTTTTTCAAGCTAAATTATGCATTTGAATAGTGCACAATATTTGTTTTTTTCAAACGTTTTTTTTCCCACTATACAAAGGAAAATGAACATTTGGCCTTTGATCTGACCTGAAAAATGTTACCTTAAAAAAAAAAAAATTAACAAAATCCGATTATTCTACAAGGCGTGCAAGTTTTTATATGTAGTAATCTTAGTTGATATAATACACCATATCAACCCCTCCTAAATATACATTGAGCTGAAGATTAGTGGAAAAGTATTATAATTAAGGAAGTAACTAAAATATAAAATAGAGTTTTAAAACTAATTAGAATTTTGGAAAATTTGAAAAACTGGGACCAACACCCTTAAAACTATTTACTTATATTGTATAGTTTGAATTAACATACAGTAACATATTAAACTCAAAACCCTTTTGGTCTTATGAATAAGTTGTATTTACATGTTAAACCAATGATTTAAATTAAGCATATTATTATAATCTGAAATAATTCATTGTATAAAATAAATAAAATTATCTCTTAAAGCCAACATACCATAATATGTAATATGCATGTATTTTGTATCCTAATAAACAATAATATCAATGTCATATAGTTATGTTATTACTTAATGCACACACTACAAATTCTTAACAAAAACAATTTTTATTCAAAGCAAACTATAACTTTAATATTTTAAATAATATAGTTGTTTATTTTAAAATATGATAAATTTATGTATTTTATATAAAATAATATATTAAGCCTGTCAACAACTAAATTTATAGTAAAAATAAATATAAAATAATAATCATGATAGTTATAAAAACATAATCACATTATCAAGCCTTTTAATTTTCTAGAATTGATAATATATTTTTTTTAAAACTAAGTAAATATATACATAATCCAACCATTCAATAACTTTGAAGCATATTGGCAAATACAAGCATATAAAAGTTAAAATTATTATTAAAATATTCTCACTCTTGACAGTCAATTATCACAATAATAATTAATGGAGATTACTTATAATCCACCAGAAATGATACAAGGGTAGTAAAGATTAACGGCGATTAAATGTATATAATATATTTGATACATCCTGAAAATGTTCTGTGCAATTTAAGTGTCTCAGTACTTGTCCATTCCACAACTTTATGGAATATCCTAATGCATCATCTCGACTTGAACAAATATTGTTCTCCACTAACCATGTCACAAGCTCAGATCCAGTAAATGTTTTCTTATACTTCCACAATTTCCATCTGGAAAAAATAAAATAATATAATAGATTAAGTACCTACAGTCAGTTGAATAATTTAATTAAAAAAATTTTTATTGGTAATTACCTAGTAAGATGAGTAATTTCTGCCAAACACTTTTCTCTGTGCTTGAACATAAAGTTATCACATGTTTTTCTCGTATCATATGGAAGTTCTTCCCATGACGGACACTCAATTGGTGATCCTCCCCACCAAAATTTATTCCATCTAAATATAAACAAAATTGTATTTGTTTAGGCATTGTAAAAATATCAATGATAGAAAAACTTACGTTCGCACAATCGGCCTATTAATTGATTGATAATTAATACCATAAATCAACAATGTGAAAATCGACTGTCCTCTCATTAAAGAAGTTTCAGAGTAAGCTAATTCGAGGTATAGTCCATTTGTTTCACCAAATATTCTCCAAATGGCCACAGAGAATGTCTGTTGGCATTGAATTTTTATTAATACAATTTAGAATATAAGCTTTGAATATGGAACATGAAAATGTACTTACAACAAACATTGCAACTGCTTGCATAATAAGTAATAGAAAATGCTTAATATATTCATTATTATCCATTATATTTGTTTCAGTATCATAAAGAAGGCCTTGTTTTAAATCGTCAGTGTCAATACTATGAGTGTCCATACTGTAAACATATTAAACAAATGTGTGTTGTGTTAACAAAAAATGTTAAAGGTACATGTGCATTGTCATCTGCCACACTGATAAAAATCAATTGTTCAAAATTTCTGACAATTTATCCGATTTTATCATTTTATATATTTTCTGCATACCACTATGGTTAACACTTTCGCTGCGTAAAACGCCAATTGGGGTCATTGTACATAGTTTGCATATGCTGAATGACGCCAATTGGCGTCATGTACCTTGACAGTTAATGGACTATAACTTGGTCAGCATTACGATTAAATAAAAAGGTTTTTTGTCAGCGTCTTCTATAAGCATTTTTTCATAATCAAGTGCAAAATGGGTAAAAATAACCCTGTATATAATATCAATATACTACTGTACTTTTTTTTTAATATAAATTTATTGTCAGTTATGCTATTGAAAGGAACTGAATGATATAAACACGTTAAAAACACAATAATAATTTTTTGCTTAACATTTGTTTGGCAGAGATAATTTATACCACTTGAGTGGGCATTAGTTAAGAATAAATGTGAAAAATGTACTATTACAAAACCAAAAACGTTATATTTTAATATTGGCAATTGCATTCTAAAAAATTTTTCATCCAACAGCGATATAATTATTAGTTATATGAAAAACTCATTCAGTGTGGGTCTAGTATAGTGACTTTTTTTTTTTATAACCATAATATTTATTTATAATTATATTTTGAGTTTTAGAAATTTAATTTATTCTATTCAAGATGACATAAGTGCCATTAATTTTTTTTATTTAATAATATCAGTTAGAGTAAACTATAAAATATATAACTGAATATATATATCCAAATTAAACATTTTCTATATTTTCCATGGAAGCCTGAATCCTAAATGGTTTGTATGTTTTTTAATTTTAATTTTATAAACAATATGAGTAGATGATTTTTAAAATTTTACCGTGTATTTTTATTTCATTTTTTAGGGCTGTTAATGTAATATTTTAAGTAGCAAAATATAGGAAATTGTGCGAAAATATTATTACCAAATATTTGTCATTGTGTGAGTAGTAAATAAACCTTAGTGTGTGTAATCCGTTATCTGGGCCATTATCGTGTTATCGTAAAAATCCGTTAAAATCGGTACAAAATAACTATAAGCGAAAGATTAGTTTATGTACTTCCCGATATCCGATCATTATTTTAAAAATATGTATGAATTCATCATCCTCTTTACTAGGTTATGTAGGAAAAATAATTTATGTTTTAAACTGAATGTGTGTATAAAATAAAAATATTTTCATAATTTTTTAAAATTTTAACATATTTTTTAAGCTTTATTGAATACAAAAATCAAAAATCTGTTTCCTACATAACCTAGAAAAGGAGATGATGAGTTCATACATATTTTTAAAATAATAATTGGACATTGGGAAGTACATAAACTAATCTTCCTCTTATTGGTCTAAAACTACAAAAGTGTGCTCCAACAGCCTTAAATAGAACATATTTTATAATAATAGGCAATAAGGTAAAATGCGGACTAAGATAGTCTTTGGATAATATAAGTTAACATAATAGGAGCTAATATTAAGTCCAAAATAAAAATTGAAAAGTTACGCGGTAGGGATATACTTTATGAGCAATCAATTTCAATTGGTGACGGCACTGGCACATATATTTTAAGATTTAGCTGTTATACACCCATCTGGAAAATAGTTGAGTAGTTGTGGTATACTTAATAATATGACTTATAGTATTTTATAAGTTCAAACTATTTGTTGTACACATATACAATGGTTAGTAAATAGATTTGAATTAATTCTATGCAAGTGGGTGGGCATAATAAATATTTAAATAAAAACTTACGATTGTTTGGATGTACTTTGTACATCATTTATAGTTTCTGAGTAAACTATTGGTCTAATTATTTTATGCTTCAGGCGTTGATGCAAAACTAAACAAACAACAGTACCTAGAAAATATAATATATATTATGAATAATGAATGTACTTAATGTTCTAAAAAACATTTACAAATTATTGATGAAAGGAGAATTGTTGTGAGTGTTGCAGCTTCTGGAGTTCCATACACATAATTTTGATCAAAATCTGATTTAATAAACAATGGTGGCTGGCAAGTCAACATCAAGACAGAAACCAACAATATTGGTACACTAAAATTAAAATTTATTTTTAAAAAAATGTTAAGGTCAACAAATAAATTATTATAATAGTTACCCCCAAGATATTATCATGTAGAAGTAAATAATTTTATTTTGAAATTCATCAGTAAATGGCTTATGCATTATTAGCAAAGTATAAGCTAAACATGCAGTCCAAATGTAGCAACTCATATCACCAGCTATGCTCAACATAAGTTGTACATATGTTAATGGATGTGATTGCGGGGTTTCTGATAAGTACTCTAGTAAGACTCCAGTACATGAAATCACCTAAAACAATAATATTATACTTGACTATCAACTTTCTTTAGGAACAACAATATTAGAATATTAATACACACAAAAATACCTGTGAAATTACTAAACAGAAAACTACTTTGAATGGTAAACTTTTTAGTTTTTTTAACATAACTAAGATAATCCAAAGCTGGAAAAAAAATAAGTCAAGATGTTTAAAAATATTTATATAGAATACAAAAAGAGTTCAATGACTTACAGATGCAGGAATGGCAAGTATACTGACATTGAATTGATATCCTTTTAAAGCTGTTATATTATTCGATGGATCTAATTTGGCCACAGATATTATCTTGGCAGTTAAAAACATAATTGGGGCTGAGAAGAATACGCACAGAACCATTGAACTAGCAATCTAGAAAATAGAATCATAAATAAATTATTGGTACAACCAAAACAGTAAAAAAAGTACATACCAAATCCATTTCAAGATTATATGCTGATGCATAAACAAAAACTGCAGGTGCAGAAGGAATCATTCCATATAAAAATCCAAACATTGAAAAGGCAAGGCTATCATCAGCATTAACAGTACCAAATTTTCCCAAGAAAATGCTTGTAAGTTCTCTGATAACTAATGGCAAAACTAACCTATGAAATCCAATTGATTAATTTAAAAAAATAAAACAAGAAATTTGTGTATATTAATTAGAAATTATAATTAAATAAATATACATAAAGAACTTACAATTTAGCAGCAATAAGGAGTAATGGTAAAATTAAAGCTTCTCCTCTGAGTTTACCGATGTTCCCAACCATTCGTAAACCAAGTAGAAACAATGCAGTAGCAGTAAACGCATTACCAAAAGTCTATAAATAAAATGGATAAATAAAATGAATAAATAAAATTTAGCTAAAACTAAGCAAACAACATTTTACTTACTCCTAAGAAAGTCGTTATAATTTTGGGTGGGTCGTGATTAAATACTAAATTAGCTATCATTCCTAAAGCTGTCATAAATACTACAGGATTACAAATTATGTTCCTTGATATCCGTCCCATTAAAGCAGAACGTCTTGTAGTTTCATGGCGATTATATTCTTGGCCTAATTCCATCATTGCAAAACCAAATGGATTTAGGATTATTAAATTAATAGGAGCTACAAGATAAAGGTATTGAACAAATTCACTGTGCTGGTGCCTGTAGAGTGCTTCAACTAAAAAAATAAAAATAAAACTATACTCAGAAAATAGTTCCATAAGTAATACATTTTTATAACTTACATATTGGTGCTCCAATAGCAAAATCATTGCTCTGGGTACAGAATATAGCAAATAGAGCAGCTCTAGCTATGTCTGGAGGTCTTGTTACTAATACAGTGATCAAAGCAACCGATACAAATACTAGAGTTTTAGACAGGAGTAGTGATCCCAAAAAAACCAAATTTACAGATGATAATTCTAACACGGCCATATTAACAAAGATAAGTGACGGTAGAGCAAATGTCCCTACAAATCTATTCAAGCCAATACCAGCAGCATGACTAACCAGGCCCAATCGTCCAGACATATACCTGAAAAAAAAAAAATGCCTTGTTATATTGTATTTTAATTAATCTTTTTTTTTTTTTAAAACATTTTATGGTAAAAATCAAAAATAATAAGGGTATAGATTAATTTTATGTATAATTACCCTGTGATAATGATCCCAAAACACTGAAATAATGCATTGTACATATTATTCATTAAGTCCTCGTCAGAATCACTCGTATTAATTGCAGTCTTATTTGAAACCATCATGTTATAAAATTGTTTAGCGTTTGTGTGTGTACTATTAAGTAAACTAAAAAAACAAAATGATGAAATTAAATAAATAGAAAACAAAAAAAAAACAATTTAAAATACCATTTATAGTCTACTTAACCCTTTCACTGTTACACTATTTATTCACCGCGACCAGTGTGTGCTAGGTAAAAGAAACATATATTTTTTTTTAATTTAAATTTTGAGATCTCTATGATCTAACTATTTAAGTTTAAAATATTGAGAGTCAAGGTTTCCTAAAGTTTTACTGTTACTGGCAAATGATATGGTGTAAATGTTTTGGACGTAATAGTACGTCTGGAGCAGTTAAAGAGTTAAGGTACATAGTGAATTATATTTATAACCCATTTATAGAACTAAAATCTACTGTATAATGTTCTATGATAATGAATACAATATATAGACCCGAATTTAGCTAATAAATAAGTATTAATAAAAACTATATTATAATATTACCGTAATATTATGTAATTTAAGATATTATATAACATTTAACTATTGTCTGTCAAAAGTAAAAACCACAATTTAGGTCCATTCAGGTAAAGAAGTTTAATAGTTCTGCCACAGATAAAAATGATTCAAGGGTAGGGGAGAATTTTTACTATTTGTAATTTTGTAAACCAACTAAAATGCTTAATATTAAGTTGTAAGGAACTTTCCCCCGCCTCTCTAAAAAAAATTACATAATACAAGGCATAATTTATCGATGTTCATAATTTTGTCAATAATACATTTTACCTATAAATATTCATTTATATTTACTACCTAATATTATCTCTTAAATTTTAATAAAATGTATTATAAATAAAATAAAATAAATTATTAATTTATATACATATTTTTTAAATTTAGTACATAGTTGAATAGTATTTTCACGAAATTGTATAATCTTCATGGCATTAATTTTTTAAACGAAGTATTACGTTTGATATTCCATTAATATTACCATTTCGTTCAATTTACAAAAAAATATTACGAGTTTAATAAATTACGCTCATATAATACTTAATGAGGTATAACCCTATTCTATATTGAGAAAGAAGAATGTCAGGAATCCTGATCAATAGTTTTGGCATTCCTGAACTGTGAAAATTATACTCATGCTAGAATACATTTTTGTCAAACATCCGGCATTAGCACCAAAAGAAAAAAGAAAAAAAAATATTCTTTCAATATTAAATGTTTACAAAAATCAAACCTTTTCTTTATCTTAGACCTAAAACACTTCTATAAAAAATTATAAGACTACTTATTTTTCTATTAGAATTATAAACTATTCATTAATTAACAATGTTGTATAGTTAAACATTGAAATAAGTTTCCAGCTAATTAATTTAGAAAGTACCTAATGACTTTTTTCAAAATATTTTGTTTGGAAATTTCTTGAGTATATTTCTTAACCATAAAATTTTTACGAATATAGGAAAAAAAAGCCAAGAAAAAAAATCCGCCGAAAAAAAGGCCACGAGAAAAATAATCCACGAAAATAATAGTAATGAATGTATTGATTTTACAATGTGTATTTTTTAATTTTTATTATAAAATTAATAAATTTACTTATTTAATATTTTTAACTTCTACTTTTCTGGTGGGAAAATAATTAAATACAAATTTTATACTATATAATAATATAACTTAATATTGGTTCATACTGCAACATGTATTTTTGAAAAAAATCACCCTGTACAAAGTATATAATAATCAAAAAAATGTAAAACAAGGTTTATAGAGGTATAGTATAACTTAATATTAATTGTAATTCAAACTGCAACAGTGCGGTATGTAGGTACCTACATTTAAAAAAAATCACCCTGTACATAGTAGATACGTTAAAAATAACTAGGTGTAAGACATAAATCAATCAATTAATTTCAAGATAATATGTAGTTTATCCACAAAGTATCATTTTATTTTTGTCCAATTGTGACATGTTGGAAATTTACTGAAGGAAATTCCCTTAAAACGTTTTTGGGTAAAGATAGATTATATTTGTTAGATTGTTTCATAACGTGTATTTATTTTCCGTGGCTTTTTTTTCTGACTACCAATTTTTACATTTTTGTTTAATTAGCATAATTTAATGTAAAAATACATTAATAACAATAAATATTATTTCAATACTCACAATAATACATCTTTTAACGCTTCCGAATCAGTAATTTCCATATTGATATTGTTTTGATGGGCAAAGGCTATAAAGTATAATGAAATATGCCTACAGGCTTAAGAATTCATTGTTAAACTTGACAAAATAAAATTTGTAAAGAAAAAAAATTGGAAAAACTGTTTTAATAAAGCATATAAATCACTTGACACTTATACTTTGGAAGGGTAAGTAGTAAGTACTAAAGTACCCCTACCAATTAAAAGAAATTAACGGACTGGATTGAATATGGAATTCAGCGACGAGTGTGTGAATTCAAAAACGATAAGACAATTTCATCTACACAGTATTGAAAAATTGACACCGTTTAAATTTCCTGTGTAAAAATTGAAAAACATTCTGTTTCCACGGCGGCTGCGTTACTCCGTTTGCACTTTAGCACAACTTTTGAACGCTGTAGGTACTTCACTGTTTCCGGTTCCGATATTCTACACAGCAATGTTACTCATACGAAATTATGATAAATAACAAAGACAAATCGCATGCGAGTGCATTTTTTGTTGTTAATATATGCTGCTGGCTGTTCGGACGTCAGGCAGTCACTGAGTCACTGTAGTACTCTACATTGCACAATAGCACAACGTACAAACTACGATTATTATAAACGTATTATTAAAACGGAGTACGGGACAGTGTTGTACAGCCGATGGTCAGCTGCAGTCTGAGCCGTGTGGTAGAAGTATGATGCATTGCTGCGAATATGCAATATGTAATTAGAATTGGAAACTGATAACAAAATAAAAAAATCAAGGCACAGAATGTTCTGTAATCAAGCTATATATATATATATATGCTATTATAATTTATTAATTTATAATATCAAATTGTTCCGAATAAATGGCAAATGCTATGATTGATAAATACACGTCCTTGAAAATATAGGTGGGCGACGTAAAACAAGATAAGACTTATCACTGTACGTTATTATACGGAGAAGGGGTAGAGCCACGGACTAAAGGTGGATTCACACTGCTCCGTGATCCGTGATCCGTGATTTCCGGAAAAAAAATCTGTGATTTCTCAAAATTATAAATTTTTCATTTTTGCGGTGAACATAGTGGTAACTGGTAAATGGTAATTGGTTTATTGTTATCACGATCACAAAATCTTTATCACCTATCTGTTGTCAGTTATTTATATTTAAAAATATAATAATTCACTAAACTTAGACAATGCACTATAATAGTCTACACTCTACAGTAGAACTTGTAAGTGCATTGTACAGTTCAACATTTGACCAGTGAATACTACTATTAGTACAATTTAGCTCAACTATTCAGTTGTAAATTGTATTATAATGAATAGGAATTATGAATATGAAAAAGCCTTGTGGAGAAGAAAAGTGATAATAATTTGTGCAATGAGACTACAACTGGCAAAGAGGCAAGTGTACAATCTAATAACTATTCCTCATTAACTCGTCTGCATATTTATTAAATGTTATAGAATATAAAATAAATTTAATTTGATAGGAATTCCAAAAAGAGATGGTATGTACGGCCAATTTTTCAAGAAAGAAGGAACTTGGGTCACCACACTTTGTTAGTTGAAGAATATAAACTCAACAACTCTGCTAAGTTTTATAATTTTATGAGAATGAGCTCTTCCAATTTTGAAGATTTACTTAGTATGGTTGGTCCATTAGTGTACCGAATTCCAACACGACCTGATGTTTTGTCCCCAGGCGAAATTTTGTCTGCAACTATAAGGTAATTGCCTCATATACATTGTGATTTCTTATACATGCTCACTCCTATTTTTCTCTTAATATTACATTTATTCAAATTCTGATTTTTAGAATTTTTAACTATTGGTAGTAGGTAGTGGCGTAGCAAACTTTAAATCATATGGAAGCGAACAAATTATTTATGACCTACCCCACCTAAACAGAAATTTACTGGCTACGTGCCTGATTGATAGATCAATGTTCAAATCATCTAAGCCCCCAAATCTACCTAACCCATTGCCATAGTCCATAGACATATTATCCTTAATACACAAAGTTATATAGCTCAAAAACTACTCGCTCAAATTTGAAATCAGAATTTGAATATATAAAAAAAGAGCTTAAAAATTAGGTGAGCATGCTAATAAAATCACCCTGTATATATTATTGTATAGATATAAATTATCACTGTAAATATATTGCTTTCAGTAAAATAACTTTAATGTTCAAAAAGTTTATAATTATTAATTATGCATAGGTATTTGGCTAGTGGTGATAGCATGTCAAGTATTATGTATGCTTTCCGAATAGGAGAATCAACAGTGTCAATTATTGTTAGAGAATGTTGTTTGGCAATATGGAAAGTCTTGAAAATAAAAGTGAATTATATTTTATAAAACAATAAACTATAAATATTCCAATAAAAAAAAAATGATGTTTTCATATTATTGGTTGAACAGAACTCAGTTTATGAAATTTAGGTTGTCATCATTCTATAGAACAATTTTGAAATTCAACTTAAGATCAATTTTTATTATTTTTTAGTTAGACAATAGACATGTATATAACCTTACATCTTTTACAATTTAAATTATATTTGTTTTCAATAATCTAGGTTTTATTTACCCCAAGTACACATGGTTGGATACAAATAGCAAATGAATTCCATAATAATTGGAACATGCCTAATTGTGTAGGCGCTATGGATGGAAAACACGTTGTACACCAGGTGCTTATCTAAATAATAATATCACTTAAATAATAATTATCTTAAATATTAAAAATATACTTATATTTTAAAGGCATTTGCAAATACTGGGTCCGTGTACTACAACTATAAAGGTGCTCATAGTATAGTGCTTCTTGCTGTTTGTGATGCCGATTACAACTATTTATTAGTTGACATTGGTGCACCAGGTCGTAATAGTGATGGAGGCGTATTTAGGCAAAGTACTTTGGGTAAAAAAATTATTTATAATGATATTAAATTTCCAAACCCCACGCCGATCGATACCGCAGTTGGACCAATACCTTATTATATAGTGGCAGATGAAGCCTTTATGTTACTGCCAAATGTTATGCGACCTTATCCTGGCCGAGCTAAAGGAAATTTACCAGTCGACAAAGCAATTTTTAACTATAGGTATGTAACCCAACTAACTATTTAAAATATAAATAACTAAGTTAAAACTATAACTGTAGATTGAGCCGGGCTCGCAGATGTATTGAGAACACATTTGGTATTATGGCTGCCAAATGGCGAATCTTTCGTCGTCCAATTATAGCGGGAGAAAAAACAGTAGTTGCTATAGTACAAGCAACAGTTGTACTACACAATTATATTAAAAAATATGAGAAAAACCAAGGTATAAAGCTTTAAATAATAAATTCTTCTTGTAAAATGACTAATAAGACTAATAATAGTAATATAAAATATGTGTGTGTGTTAATAGGCATTTTTATGTATTGTCCTCCACCACAAAATGACCATAATATCACTAGAACTTTTGAAATCAATGGAGCATTGGAGCCAATTGGTCCTGTAGGATCTAACCATTATGGGATTGATGCCAAAGAAGTCAGGGAAAAATTAAAGTTTCATCTTATGAATGAAGGCAATGTGGAATTTCAATATGATAAAATATAATAAAAATATTATTAACGAAATGAAAATATAACTTTTATTAATGAAAAATGTATTGCTAAAATTTAATAATTGAGTTCACTGATGACTGCGGAAATAAATTCACTTTGTAGCCTTCTTTTTGTGTTTGTTGGTAAGTCGGACATCAGACTTCCCAAGTACGCACAGAAGGATTCGTCGCCACTAAGCTTTTGAAGTGGTGGTGGGCTCTTCGGTCTTGATGCTTTTAATTCTTCTAGCAACGATTGTTCAAAAACATCCGAACCAACTAATGATTTTCCTGAAGTTTTTGATATTGGTATAAAACAATATAATACATTATAATATAGTAATATCTAAATTGATTTGTTACTTTTTTTTGAGCTATGTCCAGCGGTTGATTCATTGTCCTTATTTAAGTTGTTGATGGCATTATTATCTGGTTCAAATACTTCAATATTAGAAATAGTACTTGTAAAAAAAAAAAGTTTTATTTAACTAATACATTGTTTTGGCCTAGTTTAAAATGTTTAAAATGTATATATAATTACTTATTTTGTACATAAACTTCATCTAAAAATGTTAGACTTTTAAAATGCATCCATTGTTTTAATTGTTTTCCACCTTGTGCACCACTTGGCTTTATCAGTTTGGATTTTTCTCTGCGGTACTGTTCTTTCAAGTAGCCAAATTTTTTTTCCAACTGTTTAGTGTTGTAAAGAGACCCACCTTAAGGTATACAAAATCTTTAAAATATTACATGTATTACAAGCGTTCAAGAAAAAAATTAATATGAGTTGGTTAAGTTAAAAAAAACATTAAGGACATCAAGATTAAACTATAAGCTAATAGTTAACAAACAATGATTAACCCTAAATGTTTGAAATTATTATGGAGAAAAATATTAAGTTATATCAGTTAAAAAGAAGTTTACATCATCGTAGGTACCTATATGCAATGGGAAATTGGTGGAGAATGCGCACCGCCGGACATAAATTGGTATATTCTCTTTTGGGACAGAGTGTAGTTAGATATATACAATCATCATATATAGTTTCACTGGAAAAATTATAAAGACACAAAGTAGGTACAGAAATCCCAGCCTAAACAAAATTTAAATTTAATATTCAATACTTACAATTCAGTACATTTATTATTTCCATCCATAATCTGTGAATAATTTGCGGGTATCTTTCAGCTTTTGGAAGCCTAGCATCCCAAAGAGGTCTTCTTTTTTCAACCTCTATAATCAATTGAGTACTGAAATCTAATAGTTCGGTTTCCTCTTCAGGCTCTTTGTCTTTATCATCATTAAATTCACATTCTTGCATCAACTCCTTAAAGGAGCTTGTTGTGGCAACGGTCCGAGGCTTTATAGAATGACATTTTGGCATCTCTATTTAATAATATTAATAATACTGTATATTAAAGATATTAACACTTACCTACTACTATTACATTAAAATTGTATACATTATATTAAAGATAGGCACAACTAATAATAAAACAACAGTTTTGTATTTATTGATTATTTTTTCTTCAAAATATAAGTTACATTTTGAATATTTGAAGTAAAAATGATTAATGGTTACAAAATAGTTGTTTTATACCTATACTTTAAATAGAGGAACAGGTAGGTACTAATACTCTGTTCCATGAGAGATCATGCCGGTTCTGCGCATCCCCCTACGTCACCCTGCTGTCGAAACTGGTTGCCCCATGACGGGTGTGGCATAGGGGAACCAGTTTTGGTCGGTGCGCGGCATGATCTCTCGTGGAACAGAGTATAGCAATTTTATTCCCAGAAAAAACATAAGTAAGTATCTCCATTGTGTATATGACTAAGTACTAGGTACCTTTATCAATTGTGGTTACAACTTATACACAACTGATATATTCATTATATTATAAAGGCGGAATGAGAATTTGATCATTTACTTTACAAAAATAACTCCAGTGATTATTGTCCAATGCAAAACATGATTTTTTAAAGAAAAGTATCATTAAAAATTGATTTTAAAACCAAACCAAAAAACTTGGGGTATTCACCCAAGCAAAAAGAATAGTACACTAAAACATTAAATCCTTTTATGCCAAAAACAACAAAATATTTTGGTTAGAATTATTTGTATAATATGGTCTATGGACATTTATTTTAGGTTATTAAACTTGGTGCACAGATAAGTTTTGTGCAATTGTGTCTAAACCTATTCAGTTGATTTCCCAACATTTTTGTTACATGGAGATATTGTTAAACCATTTATCAGGTCAGATATAACTATACTAATACCTATAGTATTTAAAAAAACAAAAGAAAACTTAAAAAGGAATTGACAAACTAGGTGTTCCAGTTTCGAGCAGCTGTTCTAATTCTAGTTCAAATCAGTCACAGTTAAAAAGCCCTCAACTGAATAAAAATAATTGAAATGGCATTAATGATTTGGGTAATTAAGAGAAGAAAGGTGGACCATGTCGTTCTGAAGTCTAAACTTCAGTTATTTAAATAAATATTATTTACTGGACAGAAAAACCATGTTAAAACATGTAGTATATAAACTTATTAAATGAAACATTTTAAACAAATCACTTCCAACTAGTACTAACCTTTAGGTGATGCAGAGTTGTGGCAGACATGTTTGTCATTTGTAGCTAAAACAAACATTTTGCACAGTGCACATATTCGGCCCTAAAATAAATACATATTTTCAATGTGAATTAGTTCATGACATCCGTGTAGTTTTTGTATTATTGTATCGCAGAATACTAACTACAACTTGGGATTTATCTTGAGCTCGAGAATTCATTTTGACAAATAAACTTAAGATATATTTTTAATTTTTGAAATAAAAATAAGTTTTATAAAACAAAATAATACATAATAATAATAATAATAAATTTCGGCATTCTATTTTTATTTTTATTTGATAATTGTTTTGGTAACCAGTAACCGCATAATTATAAACATTTGACTTGAATAGGATTTGATCCTATTATCTGGTATCTGTAAAATAACGTGGTATTTACTTTTAAACATTGTGGTTAACCGCTAGGTAACCACAAGATTCAGCCAATCACAGCGGTGAATTGTTTTTCCGGAAATCACGGATCACGGATCACGGAGCAGTGTGAATCCACCTTAAGATATACTTATATATTATACCTATATGATAGAGCCCATCCATCAGTGATAATGCATTTATATTGGTCTATGTGATCACATGTGATCTAAGGTGGCAACAGAATTTAATCCAGAAATCAGATGTTTCGATCTACTACTAGTGCGCCTAGCAATCTGATTTTACTGCTTATTTTTTTTTACCACCTTCTTGGCTTTTGTAGCATAGACCTATTAACTAAATATATTAACCTATTAAATAAAGAATGGGGAGCTTACTGCAGGAAATTATGGAATATTACCAGCATTTTTAAAGAACTTAGGCATTAGAGCTAAAACGTGGCTTGCAAATCTATGTACGTCGATTGTTAATAAGTGCAAGATCCCAAAAGAATAGCTAGAGACTAAGATAATTGCAATTCTAAAACCTAACAAACCAGCACCCTAGAAGCTATAGGCCAATTTCACAGTGATCTACAAGGCCTTTGAAAAACTTCTTAGGTTTATAGATAAACAAGAAAAGATTATGACAAAGGAGCAAGCTGGGTGTGTCAGAGGTAGAAGCTGCGGTGAACAAGTGTTGTCACCAACCACGCATATAGAAAATGGGTTTCAAAACATGCTAAAATCAGGGCCTTCCTTGATTTATCATCTGCTTATGATACGGTGTAGAAAAATGGCCTGCTCCCAAAGTTGACGAGAGTCCTGAAGTATAAAACAACAATTAGATTAATTGAGAGGATATTATCTGACAGAAATTTCAAAGTGGAATTTAATGGTGAAATAGGCAAGAAAAAAGTGATACAAAATGATCTGCCACAGGGCTCAGTTTTATCCACTCTTCTCTTCAATGTGTATACAGCAGACATTGTCAATACCACATCTAGGAAATTTACCTATGCAGATGACGTAGGCTTAATTTCAAGAGGAACAACTATATCCGAAGTAGAAAGTACTCTTGGCAGGCAAAGATATTTCAAAACTTCAAAAATATTTCAAAAACTGACACCTTACCTTAAACGCCAGAAAACCGACAGCAATCGCCTTTCACCTCAATAACCTCGAGGCCAGTACTAAACTACAAATTATGGTGAACGGAACTCGCATTCCTAATGACGATTTTCCTAGATACCTGGGGGTAAAACTAGATAGAACTCTGACTTTCAAACAACACTTAGAAGCCCTTAAAGACAAACTAAAAACAAGGAACAATATAATATCTAAACTGGCAGGAACCAGGAGCAAGTTGGGGATGTAAAGCAAACACACTACGGACCTCAGCTCTGGTTCTAGTCTATAGTGCAGCCGAGTATGGGGCTCCCATATGGTCAAGAAATGCGCACTGTAAGAAAATCGACACAAAAATGAACCATACAATGAGGATAATTTTAGGCACTGTAAAAAACACACATACTCTATGGCTACCGCCTACCGGTCTAAACGCACATTGTACTGCCAAACGTAAGAAGGCAAGCAGCAACCTGATCCCTTCTGCTTGATAAAAGGAAACCCTAACCTACGGACTCATGTAGATATTTGTAATCACCCAACTAAAATACTGAAATTAAGAAACCCGGTTTGGGGATCTCTTGATACTGAATCGGACTTGAAGAATCAATGGTTAGTGCAGTGGACAGGAACTTCAGTAAAACACCCAGTACTCATCAAAGACCCCATTAAGAAACTTCCTGGTTTCGAACTTCCACGCTTGATCTGGACAACAACTAATAGAATTAATACTGAGCAGAGTAGATGCAATTACCAGCTCCATAAGTGGGGATGACTGAGTCTCCGTTTTGTGACTGAGGTGAACTTCAAACGGTAAGACACGTCGTAGAATCCTGCCCTCAGAGGAATTATGCTGAAGGGATGCTTGGAATTCACCAAGGAGGTAGTGATGCGACTGAATGGTTAATCAATTAGGATGTCCGACTTTAAGTTACCATTTTTAGTTACCAAAAACTTTTCTGTATTTATTTGCTTACATACCTTTACTTATTTATTCACCTTTGTTTTTACATGTCGTTTGATTATTTATTTATTTATTTATTGTTATGCCGATGCCATAATGTTAATATAATATAACATATTTAAACCACTACGAGCGCTAGTAATTCTCGCCTCTCAGCTGTTTCAGATTAAATTACCGACAACCACTGACGGAACACGTAGCTATCATGCTATCAGTGGCCACAAATGCATATGCTCAAAAGGCAAATGCGGGGGGTCGCAATGGGGACCGAGAGTTGACTACGTCATCTGTATAAAATATCGACTAAAAGCCGTTGCTGTCCGTCGGAGCCGGATATGTATGAACAGCATCCCTGTGCGCCAGCCTACAGTAGCAAGAAACATGCGCAACTTGACATTTTGAACAGAGCATGACAAATTTTGTCATGGAACAGAGTATCCCTCCCTCCTATTTAATTTAAAGTTGTACATTTTTATGTTGACTCTTTAATATGATGGATTTAAGTGTTTTATTTTTTTATCATGTTCCAAAATAAAAATTAATTCTAAACGTGCATAAAAAATATTCATAATATTTTATACATTTTTCATTATTCATCTGTTGCTTACTAACTTTTTTTTAATTCTGCCCCTTGTAACTTATCCTTTGTTGATGAAGTTGGAATTGGTTTGTGTATAATAGTTGGTATGCTGTTCCTAATTTAAAAGAGAACATAAAAGTGAAAAATATTATTTACTTAACCCATTACTATACGCATATTATCCTTAATACCCAAAGTTATATAACTCAAAAATAATTTTGATTTAGATATTTAGATAGATAGGTACATCAAAATTCTCAAAAAAAAAAAAACGGTGAATAATTAAAAGTGAAAAAAGGGTGTTACTATTTGAAAAACAGGAGTTTGTATTGTCACAGGATCATCCTTAGGTGGTACAAAAATTCTCAAGTATTCGAAAATATGGTCTCTATGTGTATTTAAAAGTACCAAAAATCAGTATTTGAATTTTTGTTAAAAAAATCAGCCTGTATATAGGGGCTGATTAAATATGTTATAAATACCCTCCATGACTCAAGATATATTTGGTATAACTTTTATTTATAATGGTCAAATAATTTTTGAGTCCTTAGCTAACAAACAGATAAAAATCCATTTCATTATGACAATATACATTATAGGTACATGGATATAAGAATAAGATAGTGTATATTAAAAAAAAAAAAAATAAAGTGCTACATAATATCTATAACATAAAATTACGTTTCTATGTATTTACTACAATTAATATTGTTATTATTTTTAAATATATTATACTATATTATATTATATTATAATATTATTTAACAATAACATAACAGAATTGTTTTTCTTGTTTTATCAATGTTATGAATGGGTTTAAAATTTAAATGTAAATAATACAATTAAATATTTCTAAATGCAATCTAGTACTATAAAATTCATAAACAAAGATTTGACAATTTTGTTGGACTAGAGCTCAAATTTGATAACCATTTATACAAAGGATAACCAAAATGTTAAATAAAAATAAAATGTACATATTTAATACAATAATAACATAACACACCAGATAAAAAAATAATAATATTAATTAATTATACTAAATAAATCATATTTTATAACCAGGGCTCGGGATTTAAAGCATTTGCTTATTTTTATAGATTGACTTAAAATGTAGCAGAGTGCTATAGAAGTGCATGTCATGTTACAACACATTCAATTATGAAATTTGAGTGCTTTTTTTTGCTTTTTTCAGTGATTTTTCAAAAAAATGCTTATTTCAAGTTTTTCTGATAATTATTGCTTTTTTGACCAGTTTTTAATACTTTTTTATGATTTTCTACTACAAAGTTGTTTTTGATAGAATTAAAATTAAAAATAATTTAAATAAAAATATTTATTAAAAAATTAATTTTTTTTTCAACTATTTGTAAATACTGTTTACATTTTATTTTTCAGATAATCCATAAAATCATCAGTCCTGAAAATGAAGTTTAATTTTTTTTATAATATAAAAATAAAGTTTTAATTTTAATTTTATTGTTTTATTTTTAATAAATATTTTTGCTTAAATTTAAGTTTTTTAAATGCTTATTTGAGTGCTTATAATGATGTTTTTAAGTGCTTATTTTAATGATTTTAAGTGCTTTAAGTCCCGAGCCCTGTTTATAACTATCAAAATATTAACATCAGTTGTTAATATTATATATAATTAAAAACATGTATACTGAAAAATAATGAAAAAAACGTTCAACCTATGTCAATTAGACATAAATGCAAGATGTACGAGGCTTGTCCCAAAAGTAAGGTCTCCATTAACAAAAAAAATCGAAAATTTTTAATAAAGCACTTTTTCGATTTTTTATATTAATGGAGACCTTACTTTTGGGACAAGCCTCGTAACATGTTCTCTCAAATTTTTTTATAAACTATCATATTTCATATTTATACAATCACAGTCTTCATCCATTTTTTGTGAGCCGTATTCAGACCTAGGATACATTAGTCAGAAACTTGTGTTTCCGATGTTTCTGATTTCCCATTATAAGCGTTAAGAGGACGTTACAAGGAAATTTGTGGTTTACGTCTTACAAGTGCGTTACATAGAAAATTTTAAATGAGTATTTTAGGATGTATAAACAATTTACAATTTTAAAATACTCAAGAAACATCCTTTTAACATATATTTTTGTTTCTGACAAAGACAATTGTATCCTAGATCTGGACGCGGCTTAAGTGATACAAAACTCCAAACCCCTTAATTTACCAGGTTAAATGTGAAAAATTAAAATTAACAAATACACACACAATAAGTTACCAAAATAAAATTAGATAAAGTATTATGTTATTTGTACTGTCTTTAGTATGTTTAATAGAGCTGGCTGTATTTTTGGTATTATCTGATGAAGGGGGCGGTCGACAAGTGGACAAATGAGGTGGCGCCAGAGTTCTATGAGGTAGGCATAAAAAAATTAATCTGCCGTCTCACAACCTGCATTGAAAGAAATGGTGACTATGTAGAAAAATAGCACACAAATATATTAATGTTACCACGTTATTTTTTTTTTTAATAAATTTTTTTGAAGCCTATAAAAATTGAGTACACTTACTTTCTGGACACGCCTCGTATATCTTATTTAGGTTTGAGAGATCATAAATAAATTACATGAGTACTAAAATTTGTCTTTATGTGTACAGAATACTTTCGTAAGTATGTCAAACTATTGGGTTTTAACATGATGTGCAATTACTGTATTTTATAATTTTACCTAGAAAAAAACCTAAATATAGTAGACTAAATTATGAAAAATACTGGAGAGTGAATTCCTTATACTGTCAGCCAGCTCCATATTTAAGTATTTAACAATCAATAAGTTACTTAAAGTAATGATCTATGATTCAAATTATATTCACTTTAAGCTGCTTAGTCAAATACAAAACAATTCATGATCACTATGATGAAGGTTCATTTTCATTTGAATGGTTACTTTTTTTTACTTGTATCATTTCTAGTTGTTTTTTGAGATTCTGGCTTAATTGTGTTAAATTTTCCTGAATAAAAAAATTAATCAAAGATTATTCAACATTATCTATATAATCATACTATGGTAATCCTTAGCAGGAGTGTCAAGGAAAAAAATTCAGGCCATGTCCGGTTATAAGAAAAATTTGTTCAATTATACATATTTTTTTTAGGGAATTTATAATATATTTTTTTAAATATATACAGTCAATCAATTTATTATTTATTTTTAATTTTTATCATATAATATGGTAATTTAAAGTTCAAATTTTGACATGTGCAAATTGTTTGAGTTAGAAATTCATAAAAATGTTTCTTTTTAAATCCAAGATTTAAAAATTTAATCCAAATTTCTCATAAATTTGTCTACTTTGTAAACAAAATTTTCTACCTGAAAGTCAAAATACAGGTTTATGAGCATTGGAAGTTATCATATTATCATTCAATTCAAATTTAACACCATCCAAAGTAGATACACTAATGAAAAAAAGGGACATAATTAGATATTCTAGCATTCCAAAAACTAGAGAATAATATAAAGTGTCCCTCTCCATATATTCTGGCTACGACACTGATGCCCCATTAATGAAAAATGCTTTTTGGCCTATAACCCAATAAGTCCACCCCTGTATCGTACAGGTATCCACTCAAATGGGTATTTCAGTATTAAAACATTTTAAATATGTACTGCCACATTCGTATTCACTTTCTAGTAGGGGTAATACAGTATTTCTAGACTTCAAATTGTTCAAAATGTTTGTATGTTTAGTATAAACAACAAAATATTTAATTGTAAAATATTATATTATCATAGTAATATAGTAAGTACATTCTGTGGTCAGACTTTTATTTCTGTGGGTTATTTTACTGAGGAGTGTTTATTTTTTGTGTTTTTTCTTTAAGATTTTTTTCCTAGCTACCGATGAATTGACAGTTTTTTTTTCATTCTAGTTTCACCACTATTAAATCTTAATAATTAATAAGCACTACATTTATATAATGTAAAATAGCATTGCCAGTTTTTAGTTTTAACATTAACATTTTTTACAAAAAAAATGTTATCAATATTTACTTTTTCATTTTTGAGCTTTTTAAGTTCTTCGTCATCTTCATCTACTTCTTCATCACACAAAATTTCTTCCTGACTTAATCGCTCCGCCAATTGCTCCATATGTCTTGATAAATATGCTCTTTCAGTTTGCACTTTTAAATATTCTTGAGCAAGCTAAAAATATGTAAAAATGTTTTAGTTTATTTTTTCAATTGTTGTGGCTTGTTTATATTAAAAAATTTAAAAACTATAAATATAAAAATTATTTATCGGTGGAAAATATACTGGGTAAACTCAAAAACATATTATTAGAATTTATTGAAAATACTAGGTTGTTATTTATAATAACCTTAAATTAAAATTGGAATCTTTTATTAACAAATCACATTGATTTTATCAATTTTCACTTTGGTTTTTATTGTTAATTATAATTCCAAAAAAATAATTTTCATATCATCTATGAATTACTTATGGTTACTTATTTATTACAACAGTTATTAATTCCTATAACAATTATAAATCCATTTATACAGAAATAGAACTATAGTATAATTATCAAAACTAAAATTATATACCTCGATAATATAGTTAAAAAAAATATTTATTATTATTTATGTACCTGTTTGTGTTCTTCGAATATTTGAACTGATTGTGGACAAGTGTTATCTGGGGGTATTGGATGCAACTGTTGATCTAACATCAAGTACAAATTATCCAGTTCAGGATTTGTTCCAGAAACACCTGGATTATAATATTATATAGAATTGTTAAAAATATTAATATATCATTCAATCATTATATTATGTTTACAGTTTCCAAATCAATAATTATTTGGGTGTGTTTAATAAATTGTAATTCAAGTAATTCACTATCATATATTGATTTACAATAATATCTATTGATGAGGCAGGTCATTTAACAAATTAAGCCAAATAGATTGGCTGCCTACTTACTATAGTGATCATTTGTGACGCACTCGCTAAGCTCACACATAGTTGTTGTCCGTCAGAAATCGAGCAAGGAAATAAACATACAAATACACAACACTAGGAAAACACTACTCTCTCTACAGCCGTGTCGTGTCTAAATCTAGCCGAATGACTCACACCCTTTACAACGTGAGCCAGATCACTCCAGACATCTGGACCACAGATCTGACATCCCGTTAACCACAAATCATGAAAGTATTTTGTTGAATAAAAAAAGGTTCCGTACATAATATAATGCGTAACTATACTAAAAACGTAAATTAATATTTATTTTCAACTATAATGTAACAGTACAACAAATACATTATATATGTAATGGAATGCATCATCCAAGGACAATTACGCAATATTCTGATATTTTATTGAAATTGAAATTGGGATAAGTACCTAGGTATTTTTACTGTAATAGTGTAATACTGTATTATTATTTAGGTACCTATCAAAGTAAATTTTGTGTGTTTTTGTTGAACTAATTAATTCGAACTATTTCGAAGATGAGTCATTGTAACCGTTTTAAACTAATTTTGCCGATTTAGAAATTGCAACATATCAGTCATAATTATTCCGGACATTTTTTGTTCAAATAAATACATTAATACATGGGACGAGTCATGAGTGTGAACTATTCGTATAAGTATTGAGCAAAGACTTCATTGGCAGGGAATACAATACAAAAAACTATACCCACAAAATAATTTTGAGACACTTTCCTTTAAAAAATTAAAAGCAATAGTATTAAAATTACAATTATATCGCCAATAATGTATGAATTATGAATTACCCAACTATTTATACAACAATATTTATTGACAATAAGGTAATAACTAATAACTAATAAGGTTCAAGTCGACGTTCTACCTGTATATGGGTTTTGGAAATAATTGAACTCGTCTATAATTTATAAATAACTAATAATTAATAAGAAAAACCCTGTAGAAAATAACCACGGAAAAAATAACTCTACCTATATAGTAAAAATTACACCCTAACACATATTCACGACATTTCAAAATCGATGAATGACGAATGTATGAATGTATGAATGTATGATTTAAAACCAAACTATTTTTTTCAGTTACAATAAATTTGTATTAAAATGCCGAAAATACATTAAAAAAAAAATATTTATTTATTATTTATCATAACTATTTTTTTATAGTAGTATTCTAGTATACAACTACAAACCAATGCGTATTTTGGGGAGGGGAGTCATGGGGTACATTAAATGTGCTTGGAAAATTAACTGGACCCCCCCCCCACGAAAATGTCCTAAATACGCCACTGACTACAAATTACAAATGATTCTTTATATAATACAAATCTTATTATGAATGACTGTCTGACTAGTGAGTAGTGATGACTGATATTTCAGAGATTATACTCGCACGTATTTTCTCTCTCTGGCCCCAGTGGCGTCATTTCAGTTTTCAATAGAGGGCTGAGGGGGGCAAAGGTTTTGACCGGCCCGAATGGGTAAAAAAAACCGCTCGCTTCGCGAAGTAGACTACTACTTCAAGCGTGTGTTAGACAAAAACAGTAAATCACGGTATCGAATATTCGAATCCCCTTAACACAATACGCAGAATAGTTGAATCATATACGACTGTCCCAAGTTAAGAGGACGTGATACCCGCATGTGTTGTCTCCGTCTTACAAGTGCGTAACATAGCAAATTATACGCAAAGCAGAACACGTGTACCTCCATTAGCTTAAAAATTAGAGGAAATTGACCTCTTAAAAAATCTAGCTAAAGGTAAAATTATTATGTAAACAACCTCATGAGCTTTTTATTATATTTTAATTTTTTAAATTAGATACTAATTATTATTATTGTTGTGCACTTGTGCATACAAAATTATTAATATGTTTATTTTCCTTCACAAAACACACTTACACAAGCAAACATACATAAATACATACCCTTACATATAATGTGTAAATGCCCACCTTGCCACCCCCCCCCAAATGACGCCACTATCTGGCCCACGTGCAATATGGAAAATCTGAACCAATCTTGTGTTGTTAGGTTTAGTATTAGAGTGAATTGACCTATTATCAAACTTAAGTTAAGGACACCTGGTCATTATATGTGTTTGTAAGATGAATTTTTTAAAATAGTTTAATTTTTATTTCAGTTGTGAGTTTGTAAAATATTACAAATTAAAAATGCTCAAGTATTGCTTTATAACATTTAAATACCGTATAAAGCCAACGTATAAACACTATAAACACGCATTACGAGTCTGAGGGAGAAATAGTGTGCTGACATCCTAAAAAAATGTAAGTACGTAGAACGAGATAATCAATCAATAGTAGATAGCAATTATAAAAAACAAAATTAAAATGAAAATGTGAGTAAAATAAACTCTCACATTGTTTGCCGCTTAGTAATTTATTATTAATTGTAACAGCGCCAATATTTATTACGTTATGGTGTTAGGCAGCCATTTAGTAAACCGGGGTTTTAAACACCGTACACGTCTTTGTGTTCCGCCAGCTATTTACGTAAATTCTAAATTTATCTGGCCATGCTCTTTATTAAGAGACGCTTTTGTCAACTACCCTCTCATTCGTTTTCCTTACACAAAATTATAATTTTATTATTGTCCTAAAAAATTGTGTATAAAGGCTATAAATTATAATAATAGGTACACGAGATATTTTTAAAATTTAACAAGGGACCACAAAATATTTTACATACAGGTAAATTTAATATAAATTTAATATTCAAACGCAGGAGCCGAAAATCGATAGCTCTATATTAGAAATAACAATATATTTCAAAAATATATTTCAATATTCGTTTTAGAACGATACCTAATATATTTAAATAAACTGAGTTGTTTTACACATTTTTAGGTAAATGTTCAATAAAATTATTTAAAATACAAAGGTACTACAATAAGACAAAAATATAATAATTTATACCTGAAAATAATTAGAAAACACAAAAGAGAAGATATTCTCCAGCGGGCGTATATTTTGTTTTTAGTTAATACTAAATACTTAAAATTTATATTTTATAAGTAAATTATATTTGTACTTGTAATAACTGAATAAAAAAAATTATAAAATGTAGAAGATTTTTTTCGAACAAATTCATTATTTATAGACAAACTGTTAAGGTACAAAATCTTAAACAGAACATCGGACATCGGTATTGGAATGACAGGAATATTTGTTAAACATTGCATGCAACTATAAGGTCACGTCCTTCTGAGGCTATAAACACCGGAAACAAAATGTTTGCATTGACATACTGATACTGGCAAATGGCCACCTTACTCATAACACGAGACAAAACTGGAATACACAGACGGACATTGAGTAGTTTTTTTTTGGGGGGGGGGGGGCGATGTCTAAGTCAACCCAACCATTGGCCCTCGATGTTTGCCTAATGCACGAATATAAAAATAATGCTTTCAATAAAATTAAAATAATACATTTTCCGGACCAATTTATAATGCAAACTGTAAACCCATCTTAGATTAGGATGATTTCATTTAAATTATTTATTTGAATAATTATTAAAGATAATACTGTTGAATACCTACTTCTATATTTACATACACAGATAATATAATGTAGGTAAATACTGGTGCCTATATATTATTCAAGTTAGGTCTGAGGTAATGTAAATATCCTTTAGATAATCAGATAGGTTAATGGTTATACATTTTGCATTAAACATTGTACTGGAAAAGATGTTCTGTTTAAAATCTGATTAAACGCATTATTATGGCATCAAAAATCTTAACAATAAAATGTTACCTATTATATAAAATTGAATAAACAATTTTTAATACCTATTATTAACATATTGTTTGATGCCAAAATTACTTAGAATATAAACGGTTTTATCAAATTTTGGGATATTGAATTAAAAATTCTAGACAAAAATATTTACTAACAAAATTGTTTTACCACTTCAACTAATGAAAATTATGTGCTTGTAATGGTTGTGCTGTTGTACATTAATAGTTAATACCTAATAATAAACACCAAATAATAGTTGATTACTAAAACATTGTAATATACACATAAGTAAATTATACAACAGATAATCCAAAAGTTTTTTTTTTTGGCCAAGCCATGGGTCATTCACCATAATATGACTCATGCTGATGTGATTTATTATTAAAATAGTAACTGGCATTCACGTGTCATCAGAAAAAATGATCTCTTTGATGGATCATTTAACTTGGCGGTCATTCGCCTTAAAGAACTTTTAAAAATAAATCAGAGTATTCAAAAGGGAGAACACAGAGGGGCATATATTAGGGGGGGTATTTTTTAGGTTAAGTCTTACCAAGACAAAATTTAATATCAGAAACATAAATTGTTTTTTTAAACTCCCATTGAAAATAATAGTGTCCCTAGATAACTTTTGATCGTTTTGCTTTTTATTACCTACTTTTAATGATATTGTGATGATGACATAATATTATAAAATATTTAAAACCTATTTAAAATTTATTTTATAATACTGTTTGCATGAAATATATAAAGATTTATTGTTCAGCAAAATATGATTAATAGATAAATGTTTTTTAAATTATCTCTATATTCTCAATAACTTAGGAATAATTTACAGTAAATTATAATAATTGAACATCAAATTATCAACTACAAACTATACAAAATATGAAATCATAGGTATATTTTGATCAAACCTAAAAATGATTGTGATTTGAGCGAAATTAAGCGAGATATAGTTTGCATCTATTTTTGCTATTTATTTAATTGGGCCAGATCCAATTAATTTCTATTGTTCTTATGACATTAATTTGATACATTTAACATAGACAAGACAATAATCCAAATTGCTCAACATAGGAATTAATTTTGATTGAATTTATGTACACAAGTATTAAAAATGTCATGAGAGAAGATTTTAATAAGCATCATTTTACTAGACACTAGTCTATCACTAGATACTGACCATACTGTTTTCTGTTATATTATTTAATTTACTTAAATCATGAATATATGAAAACAATAAAAACTAATAATAATATTTGGATAAAACACGTTATGATAATAAATGGTCTTTTTAACAATATTAATATTTTAAATAAATTGAAGTTCCAATTTTGAATTGTGTACATACGTTTTAAAAAAATCTTTAAAAAAACGTGCAACATAGGTTGTTTTAAATTTTCAATTCTTAGCTATAAAAAATGTACTCTTAATAAATTTGTCAACATGTCAACTTTAAAAAAAATATTAGCTATGTATTTTTAACTTTTTTTAAGCTGATATTGTAAAAATGTGCGAGGAGCATTTTATTAAAATTTCAAGCATTTTGACCCAACAAATACAATTTTATAACATTTATAAAAAACAAGACTGAAAAAATTAAAAATTAAAAATGTTCGTAAAAAAGTTAAACTCAAAATGAGTCAAAATATTTTGAAAATGTTATCAAGTATAGGAAATAATAAAATAAACATGGTGTAAAGTATCTATGGTTATTTATTTTTGAATTACAACAAAATAAGAAAATCGCTATATGAGAAATCGAGTGAATATCCAATGTTGTAAAAAAGTGAACTTCAAACTTCAAACTTAAAAATTTAATTTACCGTAGAGATTTTTTTTTGATAAAGATAAACAAACTTATGAGAAATCTTGAATTTCATTTTCAAATCTTCGATAGAATTTTAGAGCTTTATGAATTTCTAACTCAAAATAATTTGCCCAGTTTCGTGATTTTTACGTATTTTGTCAAAATTTGAACTTGAAATGCTTATTAAAAAAAACCCGCGTCTATGTATTTTTAATATTTTTCAACTGCCATTGTAACAATATATCAGAAGCCTTGTATTAAATTTTCAAGCTTTTTGACAAAACGAATAAAATTTTATTGATATTTATAGAAAAAAAAAACCAAAGAATTGGAAACTGAAAATGTCTGTAACAGTTTAAAACATAATATAATATAATTCAAGACAAAATATGTTGAAAACATTTAGTGAAAATGTCATGTATAGATATACGTTTTTGCGTAAAACTCCTGTTTTTCCTAAATTTGTTTTCCTCGGCACTTTTTAAGCTACTAGGAATTTATTACTTTTGACTCCCAAAGTACCAACTAGATTCACTTTTCTATCAATAAATATAGCACTAAAGAAAATATAAGCATTTTTACTGTCCTAAAAGTTGATGACAGTCACAAAAAAAAAAAACACATCATAGTAAAACTAATTCATTTATTGCTCCGCACAGAACCTAAAATAATGTGGATCGATACTTTAAATTGGTAAATGAAAAACTAACGAGAAACCTTGTATTCAATTTTCAACTTTTATGACAGAAGGAATTACATTTTATCAACATTAAAAGATTTATAGGAAAAAAAAATCGAAAATGTCAAATGTCTATAAATAGCTCAAAAAGCGTCAAAAGACTTGATAGAAGGATGTTCGTTTTCATTTTCGAGTAACATAAAAAAAACTGAATTGATTTCATAAAAAATCCAAGAAAACGAGTATTCTTACGCAAATCCATTTCTTAACAAAATTGTTTTAGTTTTCTATGTAACTCAAAATAAACTAGGTACTTGAAATTTTTGGAAAAATGTATATGATAATTTTCCATACATTACATTTTCAAAATACTTAAATATTTTTTTGAGCTATTTATTGACATGAACATTTTGGATATTATTCAATTATTATAGATTAATACATTTTGATTCTTTCTCAAAGGTTGTTATTAGTGTATTAAAAGAAAAAACCTATATCCACAGTAATTTTTAAGGAGCATCGGAGGTTAGAATTTTGTCAAAATCTTGAAAATTACATTTTGTAGATAGAAAAGCATAAAAACTTTTTTTACAAATTTTTGAAAACTTTATATATTCCTCGATTCATTTTTATACAAACAACAAAATATACTTGAAAGTCAAATATTTTTTTTCATAAATGTTAGAAGTTTACATTTTTAGGACATTGGATGATATTCACCAGTAAATTAAAGATTTCTTATCAAACAATTTTCTTATTTTAATAACACTTTCAATTTTTTAGTTTTTTTGTCTGTTAAGTTGGACAACATTTTTTTCGTTGCGACAAAAAGCTTAAACATTTTATAGATACATGGCGGTTCTTCATAAGTTGTTGTTATAATAACAATTAAAAAATATTAAAGATACATAGAGAAGATATTTTTTTTATAAGCATTATTATAAGTACACGTCATTTTCACGTCATTTTCAAATTATTTTGTAAATAAAAATTTAAAACAAGGTTTCTCATAAGTATTTCATACTTAAACCAAAAAGTCTAAAAATATATAGAGACAGTTTTTTTTTAATCGATATATTTTAAGTTCAAATTTGGATGAATTTAGATATTTATTATTCGAATGAAAAATAACAATTTTATTATTTTGTTGTGACATGAAAATATTATTCGTGGGTACCTATACTTAAAACTTTAAGTATATTATACATTTTACTATACTCAATGATATTTTCAAATGCAATATTTTCGGCAACAATAATTCAACCTACTGTATTACTATTTACTAATAGTAAAATAAACAACATTAATAGAAATAATATCATAAGAATAAAGATATATTTGGTAATGTAGGCTAACAGACTCAAAATCGTTTTACGTACCTATGCAATGAATCGTAATCGTTGAAGGTATCCAAACATAATACATCTATAGGTACCGTGATTTACTCGACACCTACAGTAATAGTACATCAGAGTGGTATGCCTGGACCCCACTTGCTAACCTTTTTTTTTTACGTTTTTCCCAATTATTTTGAAAAATACCTACTTCGAATTTTCAATTTTGGAGTCGTTTGTGAAAAGGATCTTTTTGAACAAATTTTATCAGATGTTTCAGAATTTTGGCCTCCGTCTTGATACCACATTAATTTATTTACTGTAATTATAAATTAAACAATACTATTTTTAGATTCTAAGCGAAGCGTAAGAATGTATTGATTTTACAATGATGGATTTTTTTTCCGTGTCATCAATATTTTGGGTAGTAAAAATGCTCCAAGTTCCGTTAAAAAAGTGAACCTATAGTTGGTACTTTTGGGAGGTTAAGTATCCAATTTCAAGTAGTTTTAGAAAGTGTCAAGAAAAACAAAACAAGTGAAAAAGGTGGTAATTATTTTTACGCAAAACCAATTTTTGAAAAAATCAATTTTATTTTTTTGGTGTAACTCAAAACTAAAAACCTTACATTTTTAAAATTTTCACCAAATATTTATATTAGCATTTTCAATGAATGGTAACATTTTTGAAATATTTTGACCCTTTTTGAGCTAGTTTTAGCCTTGAGACATTTTTCGACCATTTTTTAAATTATTCTCGATAAAAACTTTTTTACTTTGTAAAAACGCTTGAAAATTTAATGCAAGGTTCCTTATAAGTTTTATTAATGTAAGTTCAAAAATATCAAACATACATAGTCAATATTATATATACATTTAAAGTTCAAATTTTGACAAACTTCATCAAAGTGTCGAAAATATTCAAACTATTATTCATAAAAGTTTTAGATTCTGAGCGGAGCGATGAATGTATTGGTTTTACAATGATGTGTGTTTTTTTTTTTATATTTTTTTTTTTTTTTTGTGTCTGTCATCACGTTTTGGGACAGTAAAAGTGCTTAGATTTTCTTCAATAGTACCTTTTCTGATAGGAAACTGAATCTAGTTGGTAATTTGGGGGGCAAAAGTAAACATTTAACAGTAGTTTTCACAAGCGCCGGGAAAAACAACATAAAAATTAAGGAAAAACGGGAATTTTTACGCAAAATTGGTTTTCCAAAAAATCGATTTTGGTTTTTGGTGTAACTCTAAAACAAATGAACGTATATACATGGAATTTTCACTGGTTGTTTATATTTGCATTTTCTATACACGATAACATTTTCAAAATATTTTAATTTATTTTGAACTGTTTAGGGACATTTTCATTTTCCATTTTTTTTTAGTTTTTTTTCTAAAAATAGCAATAAAATTTTATTTGTTGGTTGCGAAAGCTTGAAAATTTAATAGAAAGCTCCTAATATATTGTTTCAAAGGCAGATGAAAAATATTAAAAATCCTTAGTCACAATTTTTTTTTATAAGCATTTAAAGATCAAATTTTGACAAAATTTATCAAAATCTCGAAAATTATCAATCATTGTAATTAATAAATTATAAAATGTTCAGTTTTTCTAGCTAAGGATTGCAAATTCAACACAAAGGTTCTCGTAAATAGTTCATACTGTAACCAAAAAATCTAAAAAATATATGAACACAGTTTTTTTTTACAGACATTTTAAATTCAAATTTGAACGAAATTACATATTAAAAAACCTAGAAAAACTATTTTAGTTATTTTGTTGTGATTGAATAATATTATTCGTGGGTACTTGAAACTTCTAAAGTGTACTATTATATATTTATATATCTATGATAGTATCACGGTTTTTGTTGATGTATAACGCGTTATAAGTACCTAATGGATATTTTGATATGATTAATTTTGGAATTTATTATAGGTACCTACCTATTATAGGTCAAATTTTGGTTTAGTACCATAGATATGTATAATGTATATAATATGTCTTATACCTAGACTGACATACTGTCTCCGCTCAGAATCGTTTTTCTTATACAATGATATTATATCGTTGAATTCAAATTTAATATCATCCATTATACAGTGACCCACTTGTAACCTACTGTACAGCAGAGCGACACCCACTTGCCCACCTTTTTTCTTTTATAGCTAACGTTAGAAATGTTGATAGAAAATTTCACGCAATTTTTTCTATCTTTAACAAAAAAAAAGTTTAGCAGAAAGTAGCATAAATTAATTTTTACAAGCGTTTGAATTTAAAATGTTTACGATATTCAATTTTCATCAGTATATTAACAAATATTCATCCATTAATTTTTGATATTTTGTTGTAATTGAATAATGAATAACCCTAGACATTTTTAATTTTTACCACATGTTAAAATTACCATTTTCCATACATGCTAATATTTTCCAACAATGTTGACTCTTTTTGAGCTACAGCTATGATCATTTTTCAAATGTTGTTAATTCAGTTAGAAATTCATAAAATGCCTTCTTGTCATAGCCAACATGAGTATTTTTAATAGAAAGTTCCCAACAAGTTTTTCGACTTTTTTCAAAAAGAAAATGTTCAAGTCATGCTATTTATAGCCATAAGATATTTTCGATTTTTAGTAATTTTTTTTTTCATCTATTAAATTTTATTTTTTATATAAGTATGCTTAGGCTCAGAATTGTTTTTTGTATACAATGATTTATCATTGTAATCAAATATAACACATCCATTACAACGACATGCTCGACAATTACTGTACAGCAGAGCAGTTCACACTTGTCCAGTTGTCTACCTTTTTAATATTTGATCATTGTCTTTTATATAATTTTTAATAATTTAATATATTTTTTAATTTTTTAATAATTAATTCAAAATAAATAATATATAATTTTAACAATATGTCAATATATTAGCTGTACTATGGTGGATGATAACAGACCAGTTCCCTATTTTTTTCAATATATATAATTTAGTATGTAGGTTGTATCCTAATTAAGTATGGTTAAAATTGTATCTTGTTTTGATGATACTTTATTTTAAACTTCATGACACATCACACATTGGTTGGCAATTGAATTGACAATCAGCATACAAGTATAAATCACACACACAGAGTCAATATATTGACACGTGTGCTAGCCAAACAAAAAATTTGCTACGATTCATTTGAGTAGCTGAGTGGTCTTAATTATTTAGAGTTATTTATATTTTATAAATATAAATATCCAAACAATTTATACATTTTTATAAGTTAAAATACAATTATTTTGTTAAATATTTTTATTATATTAATATATTATATTTAATAGTATAAATATTATACATTATATTTTATTTTATTTTTATGTACATACATAAATACTATTATAGTATATAAGCATATAATGCTATAGGTAAGTCATTACTTAAAAAAAATTCACCCATCATATAAATACTATTTAATATTTCTAATTAATGATAAAACATATAGTTAGCTCCAGTAGAGTAATTTCATTTTTTTTTTATTGTTGGTCCCATATTTTTGCTGGCCATTTAAAATCATTACCAGGCCAAACTTATGGGTGTCCTCTGTAGGGTGTCAGGGAGGGGACATACCCCTTGAGTAGAATTTAAAAAACTATATACTCTGCTCCAGGAGATAACATTACCGTTATGGGCATGTAGACTCTTGGCAGCGACCAGTCTGAGGCACAATTTCCTCCATTTTGTGCCATGACACTAGTTGCTTATAATAAATATTATATACAATATTTAATATAAATTATAGCCATATGTACGCACCGAACGCACCGAACATTTACAACTGTTACCGTTGAATGGGATGAATTTTGGTCGGGTAAAATGTGGAGCAGAGTATAGAATATTTGTGTAATTTATTTAATATAATATCAGTATGAAAATATCACCATTTCTACTATATTTTTGTCTAATTATGTGTACTTATAATGAACCTATATTATTTTTTTTTTTTGTGGTTCCAAATATGAAGTTATAAAACCAAAAGCATTTATTATCATAAAACAATATTATATAAGAGGATATCTTTGCTATTCACTGCATGGTTAATTGTATTAATTTCTTCTTTTTCTACACTAACCACTATGGGCATTCTCAAGGGGGATCCCACATAGCATTTTTTTTTAGTAATAAATTTCTTCCCTCCCCCCCATGGTCCACTTTGAAATTAATTTGTATATCCTCCTATAGGCGTTATAACGGGGGGGATCCACCATGGCATTTTTTTTAGTGATAAATTTCTCCCCTCCATGGTCCACTTTGAAATTAATTTGTATATCCTTCCCTCCCTATGAAGAATCCTGAGAACACCAATGCTAACCACCAATAAGTCACATAATTAGAACTAAAGGTATTGTCTTTAATGTTTCTGAAAAAAAGATACTGGAAAATCTTTTAAGCAGGAAATAAGGTCGCCAAAATGATTGGTTATTATTTTTTTTGGGGATAATCGAGGATTTTGTAGAGGGAAATTTGGACACCATTTTTGACTTATTAATTTAAAAGTAACTGTAGTGGTTTAAAAAGAATATTAATTAGGGAGTTTAAAATTAAAAAAATTATCACTAGATACATCAAAAACTTCGAACATCTTAAACAAATCTTTACTCTTTTCTAAAAATCACATCAAAAAATTATAGATATGTAACATTTTTTTAAAAAAGATACTGACTCAATATTTGATTTAATACACTTTGGTATATCAGTGCTTATATTTTATTTTTGGTAGGCTAGAGGAATCGTTATAAAAATGTTGGATCTAATACACACCTGACATTGCGGCATCAACACCCCCCCCCCCTCATTATATCCCTTGTTAGCTCCATAGTTCATTAATAATAATAATAAATAAACCAATAATTAAATTTAACTATTAATTTAATTTGATTATTATCTTTATTTTATTTTAATTATATCCATCTATATTTTATTCTATTATACAAACTATGTACAAGAGTATTGAAAAGTAAACTGTGTCGTAAGGCAGCTCACAAAGTGAGCAGTCCGTTATATTTATATTAATAAAGTTTTTTATATATATTAAACTAGCTGATCCCGTGCACTTCGTTTCCCGTTAAATGTACCAACTCTATATGACTCAAACATTGTTCAATGCGTTATTTAATATTCGGTGTATGATGTTCTAGATTTATCTTAACTTTTCTGTTGCCCGGAATAAAAATTCTGAATTGCAGCAGTACATTATCAGATAGGTAATTTACCTGCGGTAGATCGCGGACCCCGTGCTGTTTGTACGTAAGTGTATGATTTAACTCAAAAAGTACCAAAGTTATACCAAGTTTGACGTTTTTACTTAATTCCACCTACCTATAAATCCTAACCAAACCTAACCGTACTAAAATCTGATGAATAAAAAAAACCAAATTTAACCCTTTTTAAATTAGCGTATCTAATTAGTCTAATCTACACACCGTCATTCATTTATATATAAGATATATTTACAAAAAATAATAATACAAATCAACAAACATGCCTGATTAACCAATAGCAACCAATATAATATAATACACAATAGAGTAAATAAAGACAACGGTATCGAGTTCAAATCCCAGACATCAATAAATAGTTTTTGCAGTTTTTCTAATTATTCGGTTGACTTTTTAAAAATTTTCTTTTGTAAAAACCTTCACCTGACAATTACGAACATCTAAAAAAAAATTTGAGCAAAATCGGCCCAGCCGTTCTCAACTGATGCAATTTCGAATTTTTTGTCTCCATTTTTATATATATAGAAGATTATTATAAAATTTTAATAGTAAAATAGTGTTTAACATACCAAATTTATTATTGAAAATAATTTGTAAATATTTTTGAATCCAATTTTTTTTTTAGTTTCTATTAAAATAAAATACTAAATACATTTTTTAAATGCCATAATATGAAATATAAATTATTCTTAATTATTAATTCATAACTCATGTAACTTTAAAGAAAAATATAATATTCTAGAGGTGTAAGATCAATTTGTGTATCAATATGTGAATCATTTCTAATCTTGAATCAATTTTTATATTGTATTAATATTTTTACTTACTGTTCATTTACCTACTATTTTTATTGTTGTTTTAATTATTATTAATATTTTGGAAAACTATCTTAATTATTTTTACTTTGTTCTATTCTGTTTTATGTTAAAGGACTTATCGTCCGTTGAATATATATAATTAATAAATAAATAAATAAATGTCTATAATAGACAAATAGAAAACAAGTTAAAATATACCAATAAAGTAATTAAATAATTAAAGAAATAAAACTTGATGAATAGGATGTTAGCGCAATATTTGTTTTCTCCCTCAGACGCACAACATAGATAAAACGCTTTCACCTAAAATCGTTTTTTATGATTTTTGAGTAATCTTAGTGTAGAAAATGTTATCGAGAATAATATTTTTATTTTATTATAATTTGATTTTTTATAACTTCCAAAAAAAAAAAAATTGCAAATTTAAATGATGTTTACATTGTTTTGAGATAATATTTAGACAATTTGATGTCATAACCTCAAAATTATTACTATTTTATATCATTTTTTTAACGGGTAATTTTACTATAAGATTACTGCAAAATATTAAAAAAATGATTGAGCATAAATACGTTTTATCTATGTTGTGCATGGGCCAGAGAGAAAACCAACAGTGACACTGACATCCTCTTAACAAGATTAAACATAATAATTACAAAACCACTAATTAATATCTAATAGTTTAGGTGTATGTAAGCAAATATTTGTGAAAAAGAACCAGAAATAAATTGAAATATTTGTTTATTTATTTATTTGATAATTATACACCCAGAAGGTCATTGGTTAAAATAATACAGTAGCCAGACTTTTTTCCATTAGGAGTCAACATTTTTTTGCCCCTCTGCTTTTTGAATCCCCTACTGCCAATTTAATTACTACCAATATCTATAAAACAAATACTGCATTTTAAAAAAGTATTGTCTGTATTGGTTAATGTTTAATAAATTTAAATAGTGTTTTCCAGCTTTCAATCTATTATTGGACGTCTTGCTGTGCTATCTCAAATTTTTGGGTGACTAGTATTTATAAAATAAAATCATGGAGTTTAATTACGATTTACGATTTTTAATTATACAGAGTACCTACAATATACATCCAGGATTCGGGACAATTAAACGCCATAATATTTAAAATAATTAAAAATAAAATTGATGGGGCCAATTTACCCCCCGCTGATGTGCCTGGGTGAAATACTTAATAACCAAATGTTGTACATATGAAATGAGAGACAAGAAGCAGGAGTTTCCAGTATTTTGTCAGAAGCACTCAACCTGGACAACACACTAAAGCTGGTTATCTTTATAAACATCTCAAAATTAGATAAATTATTATAAACCTTGTAAAAAAAAATTTAAAAATAATGTAAATCTATATAATTTTAAGTATTTGTAATAGAAAAAAAGGTAATGGCGTTCGTTAGCAAGTCCTAAATAAATAAAAAAACTTGAAAATAATAATTCTGGAGAAACATACCTTTTACATTATTAGTGTCGTCAAGACTTTGACACTGTGAATTTGATTCATCTTCTCGGTCAGTTGAATCAACAGTCTGATAAGCCCCCATTTTGTCAAATCCAGGCATGGTTAATATTTTTAAGTCTTCATATTGATCAAACTAATGAAATGATTATAACCAATTATAAAGTATAAACATATAATTCAATTATAAAGTATAAAAATAAACTTACCTTGTTGTCTACATTAACATTTAATGGTATTGATAAATTGGGATTAGATTTTAAACTATCATTTGTCAACATTCCATTTATTCCTTTATGACTTCCTACCAAATAAATAAATATAAATTACCTCTCTTCATTAAACATACATAATATTTTATAGTATAATAACTGTGATATTTAAATACGAATTAAGATGGTTAATTTATTAATGTTAGTATTATTTATAAACTTAACACACCAACATTGTATTCAGTGGCACACTAACAAGAGGACCACCCACCCCCTGAAATTCAGTTCAAAGTACCACCGCTGATTATATTTATAAATTATACAGATACTTAACAAGAACAAAATATCAACAAATTGATGAATTTGAGGATATAAATGATTTATTAAAATACCAAAAATGTTATAATTTAAGTTTAGGCTAGATTGTCAATCAATAATTCATTATATTTACATTTTTGTCTAAAAATATACTGGTCTTAATAGTTATCTATATATCTATCTATATTTTAACAAATATATTAATTATCATCCACTAATTAGTTTGTAAGTTAAGTTCCTACAGTTAATTATACTTAAAGATATTTCAACTTAATAGTGGTTATACATATTTCATTTTTATGTTATATAATAATTATACTGTTATAACCAGAGCTCAGAACTTTATGTGCTAAAAAACAATGATAAGTGCAAACTTGTGCATTAAAAAAATCTTAAAGATTCAATAATATAATGAACAATTTTTAAGTTATAATATTCAGTTAAGTAATATAAGTTTATATGAGAGTAAGCTTTAAAAAATTCATAATTATTCATGCATTATTTTTTTTTTATTATTATCAAAACATATATTTTCCCCTAGCTCCAAAATATTTACATCATGAAAATTCTACTACTTATAAAAATATTGAAAATAAAATATTGAATAATTACAGGCTATAGCCATTAGTCTATTGGCCAATATAGAGGTAACTAAATCAATTTGCTACCCCTATTTATTTTTGAGTGTGCGCCACTGATTGTGTTCCTTTAATATCAATAGATTGTTTAAACACGCAATAATATGCAACATACATTCATAGATTTTAATTGTATGCAATATGAAACAAATTTGTATCAAATCACATTTTGATTTGAAGCTTTCTAAGAAGTATGCAAATATGTGAAGTTCCATGTCATAGTTAACATTTAGTTTTACAATAAGAAATATTCCACAATGAAAGAAATTTAACATAAAATGGTAATAAGTGTCGGATTGGCCATCAGGGAAACCCAAAGATTTTTTTTCAAATGGAGACGCCAAAAGAGAAAAATTTAAGAAACTATAAAACACCCTAAATAATTGTTACAGATTATGTCTAAAAAGCACCAGGGTTCACGATAAAAAATTAGATTTACAATGTTAAGGTTAAAATTTTCTATCTAATTCTATTAAAATAAATTTAAAAACTTCTTATTAAAATGATATACCTCTAACTATTTCATATATTATCAAAACCAAGGGATTTAGGCAAAAATATCTTCAGTCATAACTAAAAATATCCAATATTTTCCAAGATATAAAACGAGTAATGAGCCAAAAGATAATTATCGGAAAGACAAAAACTCTAATCTAAAAGAAATTAGGAAAATCCAAAAAGCCAAATTGAAATTATTTAATTCCAAAACTATTAAGTATTAATCACATACAAAAAAAAAAAAAATGTTATTTTGTGAATTAAATAATTTGTATTTTTGGACTTTTTATCATGCATTTTTCAGATTGGACTGAATGTATCTGTACTTTTTGTCCGGGGTTCAATTAAATTATACATGGTATAAATAAACATACTTAAGCTTTCAATATAGGAGTCGGAAATGTCTGGACATGAATCTTCAGAAGTACAGTCTTCTTCAAATTCACTACCTACAAATACAATAATATATTATAAAGTATAAACAAAAAAATACAATAATTTTATACATACTAATGGAATAACAATAATTGGGATACATTAATGGTTGGTCATGTCCAGAACAAAATTGTATTAATATCCTCATAACCTGAACGACATGATCTATTGATGGCCTAACATTTGGATTTTGATCCCAACACCTTTAAAAACAATAAATATTATAGTAAACTGTTGAAATGTATTTAAAAAATATGATCCAATAGGCTATATTATATCTACAATTCAGTTTAATATACTTAAAACTAATAATTTTTATAGGATATTACCAGAAAATACTTGTTGAATTTTTTTTTCCTTGTTTAAACGACTGAATTTACTCTCATATGGATATTATATTATTGAACTTTCTCAGCAATGTTTTTATTAAAGACGCAAAAAAAATGTTTTATACGAATTCATAAAATAGTGAATTATGTAAAATGAGTTGTTGACTTTGAAACAAAGATAAATAATAAGAGTATGTTGTTTATTAAAATACAAGTAATTAAAAATAAAGGAGAATTTAATTTAATGAAACAACAAATAATTAAAGAATAGTGGTGTATAATTAAAATTCATTGATCATTCAAACAGTTCTTAGATTATTTAGATGAAATTTATTCAATAAAATAGCTTATTATGGTATCATTCTGTGTATTGGTTACTGGAGGATGATTAAGTAGGGAAAACAGTTGAAGGGTTAAGGGGAAAACAATAATAGTCAATATTCCTAAAATGTTCAGTATTGCAGTTTTAAAGTTAGACTCTGGTCTTTTTTTCCTGTTATGGTAATATTTAAACCTGTATTATATCATTGACCATGATCTTTTTTCCATAACTCAATTCACGTGTCGATTTGTTATTAAACTAACCAAAAGGTATTATACCTAATTATTTTATTTTTTTCTTTCTTTTGACTATGATCGTTTTTCCCCATAACCTTTCAGTTGTGTATGACCTGCACCTCACCAACGAAAACTGGTTGTAGCCCGAGTCACTTCTTATGTTGAATAGAGTATAGTATAAGGATACCAAATGTAGGTAGGTATAATATACTGATGACTATTTTACTAAGTAGCATATAAGATCATATTCAAACAAATATCTTTATAATTATTTCATACTCAGTAATCAATTCCTGGAAAGGTCGAGGGCATTGTTCAAATATTGGTGGTCTGGTTCCCTTATGTACAGCCCACATGATTCCATAAGCAGATCCACCAATTTCATTAAATGGTTTCAGTCTTGTTAAAACTTGCCACAAAATAATACCCCAGCTATATATATCACATTTTTCGGTATAATTTGAACCTTAATAAAATGTAATATGATTAGTTAAAATTTAATGTTGTACAAATTATTAATTTCAAACCTTCAAATACTTCAGGTGCCATCCAAGCTGCACTACCTTTATTATTGGTCATATATGTTTTTTTGTCACAAGCAGTCCCAAAATCACATATTTTTAGTGTTTTTCCTTCATTTACCAATAATAAGTTCGGTGGCTTTAAATCACTGAAAAAAAGGAATCATATATTTTTTCTACTTTTAAATGTTTAAAGCTTATAAATCAAAAATATAATTGGATACCGGTGAATTAATGGTTTAGGTTTCATATTATGAAGATATGCTACACCTTCTGCACATTGTAATGTCCAACTAACAGCATGTCCCAAGTTGTATTGAGGCTCAGGTTTACAATGTAATACTATTAACAATTAAAATAAAATAAAATATATAAATATTTTAATGACAATCAATAGAGTAATATATTGATAAGACAAATAGATTTAAATGTATTTTTTTTTTCCATTACACACTAAAATACTAAGGGCCGTTCTTACAATGTCCGGTTAAAGTTAACCGACACTTAACCGGCCGAATTCTGCCGGTAATATAATCTGTTATCAGTCGGTTAGCGTTAACCGACACTTTACAGGACATTGTAAGAACGGCTCTAAGATTGAAAACTTAGAATCAAAATAAATTAGTAGTTCAAGTAAAAATCAGAGCAATACCTTAATAATTGTAAATTTTTTAAAATTAAGTTTTATCAATAAATACAACAATCTAACCGTTGTATAATGATCCTCCTTCCGCAAATTCCATTACTAAACATACAGGGTTTGATGTGCATGCACCATATAATTTGACAATATTAGGATGGTTGACTCGAGACAACTGTCGAACTTCAATTGTAAATGCTTTACGCTCAGCTTCAGTGTCAATGTGTTTGACAGCTACATAGTTGTTACGCCACCGTCCACGGTAAACAACACCAAATGACCCTTTTCCGACAATCTACATAGCGTAAAATAACCCTATCAATATACTTTGGACATAACAAACTCTACTATACAATTATATATATAAATTATGTACTTCAAGCTTTTCAATTTCATCGTAATCAATTTCTTCCACAAACTTTTGTCTGTGTCCGTGTGTCTCTTTAATAGCCATTTGATTTGTGCATGTGCCTCGGATGGCATAGAATGTGTTCGGCACCGTACATCGCCCAAACAAACGGTGTAATTGTTGAAAAGTATGGATGTATACAATTTCAATACGCTCTTATTATGTATTTTCTTTAAATATATATTTTTTTTTTTTTTGAATTATTGTTATCCTTTCATCGCTTGTGATTGATGATTGATAAAAATAAAATTAAGTGATAAATAACTCTTGTTACAAAAAAGTAAAAACCAAAAAATTACGTTTATTATTAAAAAAATAAAGCTGAAGTCACGTGACTACTCTCACTTTATCATTGATAAAGTCATAACACTGATAATAGATAACGGAAATCATTGGCTGAGCCGCTGAGGTATCAAACCATTAAAGTATTAAACCAATAAATTAATGAACTATCCTCGCACCAGGTCCTCGCAAATAGCAATTCTTTTTTATACTTTAATCTTTATTTTGTATCACGAATTAAAAATATTAAGATAGGTAATCATAATTTATAATTCGTGTCTTGTATCAATTAATAATAACGATTTACTATTCTGTATATTATTATTTAATATTAATGTCTTTTGTCAATTTTCAATGCTTGAAGTCTCCCGAAAATAGATACTGAAAATTATATTTAATAAAAAATGCGTGTTGAACGTAGTCGAAGCCCTACTGAGCAGGTTAACTAAGGAATACAATTTTAATTCTAAAGAAAATAGTATTCATTTTTGTCAATATTTTATTCTGTTTAGGTGACCAGTATTTTAAATGAAGCAGCTGTGGCTCCTGATGAAAACACTAAACTTGATTTACTACTTAAGGCTAAAGAAGTACTGTTGTATCAAGAACCAAAATTGTTACCACAATTTATTAATGATGTAATTGCGTATCAAAATGATCATAGTTCAACAATAAGGAAATTTGTTGTGGCGTTCATAGAAGAATGCTGGTAATTTGGTTTGAGAACTACTTTTGTTAAAAATATTAAATTACTATTTTTTTTTAGCAATAAAGAAAAGTCGAATGTATGTGTCACAATGCCAAATGTATTAATGTTACTGGAAGATCGATCACTTGTGGTCCAAAAAAGAGTGGTTCAAGCAGCTAGCAACATATACAGAGCTGGATTACAATGGATATCAATGATTGATTTACCTAGTTCTGATCTATCAAATGTATGGCAAGATTTATCCAATCTGAAATCGCATGTAATTAACATGATTGACAATGATAATGAAGGGTATTTAAGGATTATTGTTATTTTTTTTATATGTACTATTAGGAATAACTTAATTTAAATAATTTTTTTGTAGTATTCGTGCTCAAGTTATGAAATTCATGGAAACCGTAATACTTGTGCAAACTTACAAAGGTGAAGGTGGTATAGATCGTGAGAATGATATGTCACTTGAAGATATACCTTTAACTCTTAAAGTTACCCGCCGTAGAAGACTTGAAGATGAAGCAAAGTACTGATTACACAATTATATATTACTATATTAAAGTATAAAACAAAGAATATAATATTATATTGACAATGATATTGAATTTTAGGGTATTGTTTGATCTTCTGTCAAGATTTTGTCATTCTGGTAATGTAGGCTGTGCAAATTTAATGACTTGCATAGGATCATTAACATTGATTGCCAAATTCCGTGTGTCATTTATTGAAAAAGTTGTAACTATATTAGAAACATTAACTAGTAAGAAATATCTTGTAAAAATTAATACTATACAAATTAAAAATTAATTTTTATTTTTAAATTATTTTTTTTTAGAAAACATACCAAATTCTTTAACTCTGAGTCAATCAACCAATGTTCAGAAAAGTCTAAAATTACAATTATTAAGTTTATTGCGTCTCCCTGCTTCAACTGAACATCAGCAAACTATTGGAAGACTATTATTGGATATTGGTGCTTCCAATCAAGAAGTAGTTATACAACAGTTATATTGATTTAACATTTAAACTTGCATTACATATTATTCTGTATTATTTTTAGATTATGAAAGCACTTCAGGTTTTGTCAAAAAATGAAGATAGTAAAAAGTTATTGCGATCCTTAAAACGTAAAAATGATGATATAGAAGATAAAAAAACAGATAAAGATGACATTCCGGAAAAAAAGAGATGTACTGAAGGTACACTACCAGATCGCCATATTAATACAGTTAAAGAGTGGGTACTTGGAAAATTATCACCAGAATCCATCACAAACCTTATAATGACATTCATGGTAAATATATAAATTATATTAAGATTATATAAATATTACATAGTGATTTCTTAAGTTCTGAACAATGCTTACCACATTTTAGATTCTGAGTGGTGAAATAATGTATTAGTTTTATAATGATATATTTTTGTCTGTTATCAATGATAATTTATCACATTTTAAAACAATAAATGATTTTATCTTCAACTTCTGATTTCTGGTTGTCAATTAGATCTAGCTGGAACTCTCCTTAAACAACTTACTATAGTTATGTTGTAATTCAAAAAAGATTAATTGTTAAGACTTGAAATTGCTTACCATTATGTAAAATATTATTTTCTATGTACAATTAAATTTTCAAAATATTTAGACTAATTTTAAACTATTAATACCTTTAACATATTTACACCATTTTACTATATTTCATTATTGGCTTATAAGTTAGTAACATTTTATAACAATTGATAGTCTGTTATAGAGAGCAAAATTTAAAATGTTTGATTTTTAATTGGTCTGTACGAGCTAGGAGAGTCAGCAGGTTTCCCGGGTTTGTGTATCATAATTATGATCTAGAATTTCCAAAGCAGAGGAAAGTATGAGAGTCTGAGCATTGAGTTGTAAATGTGCGTGAATGTAAGATGGCTTTTTTGGGGCAGTTGGATATTTTAAATTAAAATTAACAATTATAGAAATTGGTCTGAATTTGTTTGTAATTAAATCGGTAATAATTGTTTAATTATTTAAAATGTGGCCAAAGAAAAGGTGCAATAATTATTTTCTAGTTTAAGTTTACATGATGTTTAGTTAATAGAATATAGATGGTGAATGTAAATATTATAAATGTATAAAGTTTAATGTAAACCTATACTATTACACATCTATTTCTACTTTCTTATTATAACTATAATTTGTGCACACATTTTTAAACTTAAGAAGTAAAAAAAAAAACATATTATCAGCATATTTTACCTGCTTAAGAATTATTAACAAAATATTTTAGTATTTGTTAGATGTTTTTGGTCAAAATGAATGCACCCTACCGTATTACTAAGAGAAAGTACTAAATTCCTGTCTGTCATATAAATAAATTAGATAATGTCCTTAGAAATAGAGACTGACACACCATATCCTTGTTAAAATCATGTTTGTATGCAATTATATATCATTAAATTCAAATATAACACATCAATAAATTAATTTGCCATGAAAATTGCCCTTTATAAATAAAGTTCTCCAGCAACTTTAAGAGGACACCACACCTACATGTGTTGTCTCTGTCTTACAAGTGCAAAACATAGCAAATTTATGCTCAGCAGATCACGTTTAGCTCCGTTAGTTTAAAAAGTAGATTGAATCGATCTATTATGAAACTTGATGGTTGAACATTAGCTGCGTTCGTATGTTGGTTTTATACTATGGTTCAATTTTTTAACAAGTTATGTGTACATAATATAACAAAAATTAAAAATGGTCATAAATCTCTTAAAAACTGAATAAATGCATAATTTAAATATAATTATGGGTGGTTCTAATTAAACATTATCTTGAAACTTTTAATTTCTTTCTAAGAGTTATTTATATTTTAATTTATAGCCAAAATTACCATCAAAATTGCCTTCAGCTTTTGTAACAAATTATACTCCAATAGCAGCAGCTGGTACTGATAGCCACATTAAACATGTTGCTAAATTATTAGCTACTCAAATATGTGGATCAGATATTGTTATTCCTGATATGAAGTACATAATCCAAAATGATGATGAATTATTAGAAGGAGTAAAAGAAGAAATTATAAAAATGGAGGAAGAAGATATACTTTTAGCTCAACCAGCAGAATTAAATATGAATAACTGTCAAGTCGATCCTACTGAAGCTGAAGAACTATCTATTGATGCTTTACTTAGAGTTCTAGACACTAGTAAAATTGTTTTGTCAAAACAGTTTAAAGAAGTACACATTAAAGCTATAACTAAAGTGGCAGTTATGTGTAGTGATGATTTTCGCAACAGTAAGTAATACTTATTAATGTACTTTGTTGAAAAAATAATTACATACTAAGTATAAATGTTTATTCATTCTTTGTTTAGCTATTCTCGATTATATAAATCAGGATATCCCTAAAAATATGAATTTATGCTTATCATGGTTGTATGAAGAGTATAGTGTATGTCAAGGATTTATTAAAATCCCAACAGCATTCAGAAATACTCTAACTTCAGAACAAAATTACAGTACTGTTTTATGTGCACTTATCAGAGGCGCATTAGGTATTGGAGATCCCAAAGAAAAAGAAGAGTAAATTGGATTCTTAATTAAAATTACATATATTTTTGATTTTAATTTTTGTAAAATATTTATAGTGCTATAACCACTTTTTATTTTGAAAGTCCATTTATTACTGATGATGCTGTAGATATTTTGAAAGAAATTTGTGGTGATCATGCATTTGGTCTATTCATTCTTGATGAATTAGTTACTAAACGTCCTCCAAGACAGTTAGTGTATTTAAATGCACTTCTTTTCTTCACTTCACATAAGAATGATAAAGTAATGTATTAAAATACACTTAATATTGTATAAGTGTATTTACTATTTAATAATTAAATATTGATAAACAAAAATATTATAATGAGAGCCATATGTAATATATCACCCCGCCACCGGGAAATCTTATGTCTGTAGTCTCTAATCAAAAATTTCAATATTCACATTATTAACTTTAATGATATTGTTAAAAATTAATTTTAATGAGGTATTTCCCCCAAAATATTTTAATCCTGGTAATCAGTTTTTACAATAAAAATATACAAATATACAAATAAAATGTGTGCCATTTAAGGAGGGGACTTGACAGTGACATTTGTTGTCTCTGTCTTACAAGTACGTAACAAAGCAAATTTTATGCCCAGCAGATCACGTTTATCTCCATTAGTTAAAAATTAAAGTGAATTTACTTCTTTTAAAATTTTAAGGTATTATTATTATCTAGGCAAAGACAAGATTTTTATTATATTTTAATTTTAAAGAGAGTTATAAGTATTCAAAAATTGTAAATTGTTTGTACATCTTAAAATACTCATAACTCGCTTTAAAATTAAAATATAATAAAAAGCCTATGTCATTGCCTAGATAATAATCCTATAATAAGTCGATAAATAATACTTTTTTTTTAATAAAATATGAAATTGATTAAATATTACAAATTACAATACATTTAAGACTAAACACTAAAATAATGTTATGATTTTTGTCTGTATAGATCATTAACATCAATATTAAACTGTACAGTGTATACACAATATAATAATTTATCATTCATTTTACTTCCAATTATTGGGAAAATTTTATTTTTATTAAATGTAAATACTCATAAAATAAAATGTTTAGTATATTTTAGTACCAATTGAATTGTGTTAAATATTTTTAGATTCGAGAGATTGCTTTGAATTTTATCAATAAATTGTATAAAAATAAAGATTTGAAAAATATTATTGAAGAATATGCTACTTTTTACTTGGGATTCTTAAGATTACAACTTCCCCCTGATGTACTTTTTGGTCATGAAACAGGCCGATTGGTCAAATCTGAAGTGTGGGATGAAGACTCGACTACAGCTTGCTTATACCTATATTTCATGTTAATGGCCGATAACTACGAACTAATTCATGAGTATGATTTATATATTTAATTTATGCCGGTATGTATTATGTACAATTTATTTTATAATCCAATAGATTAGCAGCTGTATTTTCTAACTCTCAAGGAGAAGTAAAACGTTCAATTATAAAACTTTTACCACAACCTATTCAAAATATGCCAATGAATTCAAGTGAAATGTTTAGACTTCTTGAGGACATACCAAAAGGATCTGAAGCAATGATAACCAGAGTGTTGCATACTATTACTGAAAAAGGTAAGTGGCTATTTTTAATTTTAAGGGCACCCTACAAAATAATATGTGATAACATTTGTATAGATAATAGGGTTTTTGTTTTTGATAAAAAATTAAGAATCATTAAAATCAAACGGCTGGATTATTTAATCTGTTGACTATTTGATAGTTGGTTCTACCGTGGATATAACTAGGAATAATATATTATAAATAAGTAATAAAATAAATTTAACAAAAATTAACTTTTACCTAATACTTTTAATACACCGAATTTGTATTATATATACATTTTATAAAACATACTTATATAAACAATAATACACTTCATTCAATTAAATTTAGTGAACATTTTTTATAAGCTTTAAGGAAAAATATCAGGGTTGGAACGTATAATACAGTACAGTATAAAACACGTATTATACGTGAGTATAAAACGTACAGTATAAAACTACTTAGTTTTATACGTTTTATACTGTATAAAAGTTTTTTTTTTTTTTTGCTGCATCGAACAACTATTATCATTCAGAAACCTTCAGAGCAACATTCCAGCTATGAAAAACGTTTTGGCATCTAATGAACATAAGTTTGATGGTGAGGTGCACAGATATTTATTCGACAGTAATTTTATTAAAAATTTATCCAATTCAATTGACCTGTTTGATCCCTTATGTGAACTTATTAATATTTGTCAACAAAGCAAAACATCAATTGCTGATGCAGCAGAATTATGGTTAAATCTACCTAGCAAAATACCTAGTGGATTTGAAAGTTTTAATAATTATATTGCAAATCGACAAAAGTATGCTTTAAATGAATATTCATTAACCGCCAATTATTTACATCCAATTTACCAAAAACACCATAAAATGTCACCTGAGCAGAAGGACATTGTTGAAAATTGCATTTTAAACTCAACTGATATTGGTACAAATGGCTTAAATAGCTTTATTGAGTTTAAAGAAAAAAAAAATTTATTTGGCATTTTATTTGAAAAAGATACTTTAACAGCAAATTCATTTTGGTCTTTTGCTAAACAAAAACATCCTGAATTAGCAGATTTTGCAAACAAACAATTAAGCATACCAGCATCGACAGCCCAGTTGGAGAGAGTTTTTTCAAATTGGTCTTATATACATAATAATTTGCGAAACAGATTATCTCCTGAACATTCAAAAAAGTTGTTAGCAGTATACTATTCGCTCAAAATAGAAGAAAAAGACAACCAATCAAATGATTATTAAATATTAAGATTTAATACTTTAAATTTTAGTTTTTAATTTTATTCTAAATTTAAGGAAATTTAGTATGTCTTTGGCGTTAATTAGTTTTATACGTTTTATACGTGGGGTATAATACGTGTAACGTATAAAACATTTTATACACGTATATTACCAACCCTGAAAAATATTTTTGATTATTGTGTCCAACATAGTAAAAATATAAAATTGTTGGGGAGGAGACTTATTTTATGATAGTTTAAAACTGTCTTTCCATAACCATGTCGTGTAGCATTGAATATACATTAGGAAGTTGTGGATGAAAATTGACATGTTATCTACAGTGGCACATTTAAGGGGGGGCAACTGGGGCAAATGCCCAAGGCGCCAACTTGTAAGGGCGGGAAAATGTTAGAGTAAATTTACCTCTTATAAAATTTAGAAGTAAGAATATTATCTAGTGAAGTAGTGAACCTCATACAGTTTTTAGATTCTGAGTGGAACGATGAATGTAATGAATGTATTGATTTTACAATGATGTGTTTTTTTTTTTGTGTCTGTCATCATGGTTTGGGGCAATAAAACTGCTTTTATTTTCTTCAACAGTATCTTGTTCGACGGAAAAGTGCATTTGGGAGATAAAGATTTAAAACTCTCAATAGTTTGCAAAAGCGCAGGGAAAAACATCATAAAATTTAAGAAAAAACGGGAATTTTTACGCAAAATTATCGGTTTTTGATAAAATTGATTTTGGTTTTTGCTTCACTCTAAAACAAATGACCGTAGGGCGTAGATACATTTAATTTTCTCTTAACATCAGATTAGCATTTGGTATACACCATAAAATATTCAAAATATGTTGACTTGTTTTGAACTGTTTACGGACATTATCAATTTTCAATTTTTTTAGTTTTTTTTCTAAAAATCTCAAAAAGTTTTATTTGTGGGGTAAGAAAGCTTGGAAATCTAATACAAGGCTCTTAATATATTGTTACAATGACATTTGAAAAATATTAAAAATTCATAATCACAATTTTTTTTATAAGCATTTAAAGTTCGAATTTTGACAAAAAGCGTAAAAATCACAAAAAATGCTATGAGCGTTTGGAGTTCACATTTTTACAACATTGGGTTCTCTTGAACATTCACTTGATTTCTCATGTAGGTAGTGATTTTTTTATTTTGTTGTGATTCAAAAACGAATAACTGTAAACCCTTGAGATTTATATCGTCTTTTCAGGGGCGCCGCGTCGCCGTAGAAATTTACCTGGTCTAAAAATAAATTCATGCTATGTCTTTGGGAAGGGCGCCTTGAGAAAAGTTTAGTTCAAAAAGGGCCTATACTATATTGTTCTATGATACTACTGAAACTACATATCATATAGAAATCTGTGGCACTAGTGCACATTACACGCGAACATTGATACCATAATCACAGTATCACATAATTTTCCACACCGCCAAAGTTCAAGGTTTCGACCAGTGGACACCAGTGTGCACTAGTGCAGTCAGATGGAAAACGCTATTAATTCGTGGTTTAAATTTAGGCACCTTTTTGATTGAAATGATATGCCACGATTTAAGAAGTAATTACTAATTAGTATAAGGAATTAAAGAAATTATATCATTATTATCATTTATCTTAATTCGTGGACTTATGTAGTTTGGCAGTGGCGTCCGCAGGATTTTTCAATGGGGGAGGCTTGAAAATTAGTTACAATTTTCTTTTCATTTTGTCCAGTCTAATAATTTCAGACGTTTATTTGAGGTATTTTAAAATGTTTGTAACTTTTCAACTTTTCTGGTAGAAAAAATGCTCTGATCATAAGCTTCGATGATGCCCGGTGTATGTTTTTGGAAGCAAATTGGATCTAGTTGGTACTATTAGGAGGTTGAAATTAAAAATGCTCAGTGCTTTTAAAAATAATTTGAGAAAAAAAAATGAAAATTTATTTAAATGTTTGGTTATACCGTCTTAACTTGGATTGTTTTAGAATAATTAAATTTTTTTTTTCTATAAATGTCAATAAAAAATTATTTATTCGGTCAAAAAGCTGAAAAATGTAATACGTACGTTTTTTTATTATAGCTAAAATATTAACGATACATAGGCATCATGCTTATTTTTATATAAGCATTTAAAGTTCAAATTGTCAAAACCACAGTTAATTTGTAGTTAAAAACTTATAAAATTATAAATGTGTATAGCTAAGGCTAGACAATTTAATACAAGGTCTTTCATACAATTAATAGTTCATACTTTTACCGAAAAATTACAGATAATTTATGAAAATTGGTATGTTACAAATACAATGTTTTTTCAAAAATGAATTCATTCTGGTAAGACATATTTGCAATTTACGTCTTGCTTACTATAGTTGACAGTTTAACTTGATTAATATTTTTTTGAAAAAGTAATAATAATACGGGTAATGGGGAGGGCTTTAGCCTTTTAGCCCCCCCCCCCTGCGGACGCCACTGTAGTTTGGTATACATTTTTTTAATAATTATACTATTGTGGTTGTACAATTTTAGACTAGATAGCGCTTACAAAACTATTTTGTTATCAATTATATTTTGTTAATACATAATATTATTATTTTGTATTTATTTTTTCCATCTATCTATTATCTATTTTAATTTTTGATAAGTTCAACTATAGTTTTTACTTTTATTTGAAATAAAATAAATTACTAATAATCATATAGATTGATTCATTATTTCATTAACAATTGATGTTCTAATTATAATATAAATCCCACTGTTGAGTATCGGTTGATATTATGAATTCGTCAAGTGAAGAAGATTCACCTTCAAATCCTATTGGAATATTAGTATCACATAGACAACTTGAAGGCTGGTTATCACAAGAAAATCCAATTCCTTCTCCATCTGAATTATATACTTTTCGCTGTCCATACACTTTACGCAAGACTGAACAGTTTCGATTTATGAATCAACTTTGGACTGTAGGCGATATTGTATCACTGAGTGAATCAAAATCAAACAAAATCTTTTATGCACAAATTATTAAGTTACATGAAAATGAACTATGTGAAAAACGAGCAAAAATCATGTGGTTGGCTCCTAAAGCAAACGTTGGAGTCACTGATGAATCAAAAAAGGTGCATTATGACACTTTCAAACCTAATGATTTTGTACATGTTTCTATTGATAGCAGATTGGTACCCATGCATTGCCTAACATTCGTTATGAGTGTTCCAAACTTATTTGAGTATAAAAAACACATAGGCACCGATTACTTGGTCAATACACATATTGTTTCACATGCAGAGAGATATGCAGAATCTGATGAAGACGATGGTCCAAAATCCAAAAGTAAAGTGAGGCGGCTACTTAACAAGTGAATAAAATAATTATACCCATTAATTATTTTATAATATGTTGTAAGCCAAAATCGATGTTGATGTATTCCTATCTTGGTTGAAAGAATAAAATGTCTTATGTTAATATTAATATTAAATGAATGGTAGGTACCTCCTAATTTCATATTGTAATAAAACCATTTTTTTTTTAAATGTAACTCATACTTATCTATTTATGCATTTCTAAAACAATATATTTTATAATTTGTTAAACATTAGCCATGATAAAACATAATTTTAAGAAATCATTGTATATTTATTTTGAATACATTGAATATGTATTCGTTAAATCTGTAGTATTATTTATACCTTTGTCATTTGTATAGAAATTTAATAAATATATAATTAAATAAATAAATTAATGTAGTTACATTATGTTAATAATATTTAAGTCTTATTTATAAATAGATTTGGCTTTCATATTATTATATTAAATATACTTTATAATAATTTTTTTAATTAATTTTACCAATAGACATTGTACAGAATAGTACCCATGTGTACCTATGACTAAATAAATAAGTATGATCACAATGTTGTGATACGCGTACCACCCTTGTGGCCTTGTCACGTCTATCACATAGTTCTCCGCTTCTATAATATTCTATTGACATTGCCGACCAATGAAATTCGGAGATTTATGAGCAATGACTTTGTGTGTAGAATAGTGGGGAAATGGGTAAACTGAACAAAAACTGGTTTTTTATAATCATATCTATTAAATAGTCATGGTGACCATACTATATACAGTAGCGATATAATATGATACTCCACGCTCTTATATATTATAATCTGAAACTTAACTTGAATTATTATATTATTGGATATTATTATTATTATTATTATTATTATTATTATTATTATTATTATTATTATTATTATTATTTTATTCTCTTATTTTTGATTTAGCTGGTAAGACACCACTTTTCCTGAACCTGCCCAAATATTTTAATGGATGCTCTATTCTGACATATATTTTGCAAATTGTTATATAATATAATATTGTTTTTTTTTTTTTGATAAATGAATATATTATAATATTATATATTTATATACGTGATTATAACGTTGATTTTCTGTAATACCTAAATACTTGCTATAAAATACTATTATATTACAATTTATAAGTTTACAAAAATAACATAATATTAAATAAAATAATTCACATTTAGATATTAGATTTTATAATTATTAAATCTATACCTATTTTTTTTTCTCTTAGAAATTCCATCAACAGAGTTAGTATCAAGAGTTAAAAAATTATATGAAAATCAGATAGTTGAAGTACGTTTCTTGGTACCAATAATATCTGGTTTGGATAAGAAATATATTTTGAATGTTTTACCACAACTAATAAAATTAAATCCAAATGTTGTAAAAGAGGTATGGCATACAAATACATTTAGTTACAAATCTATTATTTGATTAATACAATAAAATATATTTCTATAACTATAGGTTTTCAATAGAATTTTGGGCAATAACTATTCAAACTCTATTCCTCCTGTCAGTCCAGCTGAGCTTTTGATTGCGTTACACACAATGGATACAGATCCTAATGACCTCAAATACATTATTAAAGGTAAAATAATAAGTAATAACAATTTAGGACAGCTTATACTTTTTGAACTTAATAAAAGTATAATTATATTTTCTAATATATATTATTATTTTATTTTGATAGCTACATCACTGTGTTTTGCGGAAAAATCAGTATTCACACAAGAGATATTGGCAATTGTAATGCAGAATTTAATGGATGTAAATCCATTACCAACTTTATTGATGCGTACAGTTATACAGTCCCTGACAACTTTTCCCCGTTTGATTGCTTTTATAATGAATATACTCCAGAGACTTATCCTAAAAAAAGTGTGGCACCAAAAGACACAATGGGAGGGATTCATAAAGTGTTGTCAGAAGACAAAACCTAATAGTTTTCAAGTGTTACTACAATTGCCACCAGAACAGCTGGAAGATGTCTTACTTCAATGTCCAGAAATGAGAAAATCGTTATTAGATCATGTACTTAGTTTTACTGAAGTACAGGTAAGGGTTAATAAATTAATTAAAAATACATTTTTAAAGCTTAAATGGTTTTAATTTTTTAAGCGCTCACACATTCGTCAAGCAATTATGGATGTTATATTTGGAAAAAAAATGGAAGTACCAATGTATCAAAATTTAAAAGTTAAATGTGAACCTATAAGCAATACAAATAATCAACATGTTGTAGTGTCTGTAAGTAAATTAAAATAATATACTTGGATATAGTAGTTGCCACTCTATTTATTATATATATATAATATATATATTAGACACTTGAAATCAGGGGCGTACTCAAGGGGGGGGGGGGGTTTGAACCCCTCCCATGACCTTACTAACCGATGCACTTTTGTGCGTTCTTGTTTATACATAATATAATTCACAAGAGCAATTTTCTAAAAAAAAATTTTTAAGAAGGGAAAAAATAAACAAATATATTTATTTTCAATTTTATATCAACATGCATTATACAACGATTACAAACATTATCTGTTAAGAACTGTATTATGATAACCAGATAAAATTTAAATCAAACATACAAGGTGTATTGATAAGTTGTCGTCACTCTGGACCCCTATACGGCTATACGTATACACTCTTGATTGAAAATATTACCACAGTTCTATAGTCACCAGAGCGCGCTTCTTGTCCTACGAAGGCCTGTATATTCATTCTGTTAAATGCAAAATGTCTTAAAACTTCAGAATTAAAATGCTAATATTTTTTAAAATTGAAGTCAGTATTTACAAAAACATTGAATCATAAAAAGTTTTTTTTTTTAATTGAGTTGGTATAATAAATTTGGAGCCTGTAATTATACATTACATTTGCATTTTATTCATTGGCAATATTTTTATCGAGTAGACATCAATTAGAAAAAAATATTATGTATAATTTAGTCACTTCTTTGGATATTTGCATCCTTCTTAAAATCTTTAAATTAAATTAAAACTATTATGATTCTACTCCTAATTCTAATAGTAGTCTGGTAGAGTGGAGTATTATTAGCTAGTGCTCATAAAAAACTAAAAACATGTTTAAAATATTTTGCATATTTTATTTTATGATTAGGTATATTATTTATATTATAATATTATTCAATAATAGTTATCTTATAAATTTCAAACTAATTTTGAAAAATTGTTTAGTTTTTTTGGTGTTTTCTTGTTTTTATCACCTTGCTCATTTTTTTCTTTTGTAAGTGAATATCATTCTTGTTTTGACATAATGCGTTATGATATATTTGGTTAATATTTGACTGTGTATTGAGCAACCAACCTTTGTCAAAAAATTTGTTTATATATTTCTTCAATAAATATAAATTATGTTCGAAAAATAAACAGTGAAAAATGTATATGTAGTTTTCAAATTGAAATGCAACATTAAAAACATGATCTTTTGCCGGGACAGCTAGTTATATTTATTATATTTAGATATTTTACACTATAATCTAGTACAGTATTTCTCAATTTTTTTTGTCGTGAGGCTCCCTAAATTTAATGTAAAACTGTCAAGGCCCCCTTAATCAAAATTATTAATTGTTTTTTCTAAATTAGGTATATACTAAAATTACTTGTACTATTTCACACAGATTAATTATTAAAATGTATAGTAATTTAATATACTTTTGAAAAATATTAATGATAGTATTAAAATTTAAGTATTTATTCTTTTTCCATAAACGCTTAAAGTCAAAAAATAAAAATAAAAATAAAATAATAACATTTTTTACTAGTGTGCCTGGAAGTTCTAAGAACATGTTAATCAATCGGAATCGGAATATTGTTCTTTAAATAAACATTTTTTTACATTACCATGTTTATATTTAATATTTTTAAAAAGGTGGTGACAAAGTCCCCGTGATAAAAAACAAAATGTTCAACCCCCCCCCCATTGAAAATTCCTGAGTACTCCCCTGCTTGAAATAATATTGAACCGACTATAATAATTTAAAATATTAATTGTATATAAGTCATAGGTTCTTTTCTTTCAAGTTTTGTCGCTAGTGATTTACTTAACTGATAAGTTGCATATAGTTTACATAAATAAATGTTTAATATTTTAAATTGTCTACATTTACCATAGATTACCGTATACAGGATTATTTTAGGGGAGGGGGGTTTGCTTAAAAATAAATAATTAAAGTTTTTTTTATTTTGTCTAGTATAATAATTAATAATTTCAGACATTTAGGTGAGTTACTTAAAGAGTTTGAACAACTTCAACTTCTCAACTTTTCGAGCAGAAAAATGCTCTGGTCATCAACTTTTATCCAGGTTTTTGATAGACAGTTGGGTTTAGTTTTGTAAGGTCAAAATGGAAATTTCTCAGTACTTTTTAAAATAATCACGGAAAAAATGAAAATTTGTTAACATTATAATGTAATTATTAAAAAATAGTTTCATAACCTAGTTTGATTGCCTTTGATTAATTTTAGTTTTTTTCTAAAAACAGATAAATATTTATTTGCTCGGTCAAATAAAAACAAGGTTGTAAAATTCAAAGCTTGACAATTTAATACAAGGATCCTCGTATAAGTAGTTGATACTGTAACCAAAAAATCAATGACCATTTTATGAAATAGATAATATGTTTTTTATAAAAATGAATCCAACCTACCTATATTATCTTATATAATAAAACAATATTAAGATAAAATAAAATATCCTAGACTGACAACTTTCTCATTTAGATTCGTTTTTTTCGTATCATTGAATTAATTTAACATATCCATTACAGTGACCCACTCGACACCTACTGAACAGCAGAGCAGTTCTCACTGTCCTGGTTATTTTATTTACTTAACCTTAGCTAATCAACTGAAAGGAATATAAATTTACACCCTTGTTTACTATTTGATTATACAGTTGAAACTTGATAAATATTAAAAAAATAATAATAATGGCAATGGAAAGGGGCTTCAGCTTGTTAGCCCCCCCTGTGTATGCCACTTGGTATCTTATATATTTGAATGAAATATTTTTTCTCATAAATATAAGTATTTAAAATGATTTTAGTTTCAAGTGATTGTTTAAAACAACACAAAAGTATATTAAAATGAGTCATACAATAAGATGTACCTATATGAATGTAATCATAAGTATTTAGTACTATTTAATTAATAGTGTATCACAAACATGAATTCTACCACAAAAGAATCTTAGTATCTTATAAAACTATAGCTTATTAATTTTGGTACCTAGGTACAATATTTCCTTTATTTTTTTTTATGATATAAATATTACACATTGATTGAATTTCTTACCTATGTTTGCTTTTGTGTTGTTAAAATTAAGTTATATTGTCACGTTTTTATGATATTTTTTTTTAATATTTTTACAGAAACAAGAAAAACAATCACCTGAAAAAATATCTAATTTGAAAGAAGATGATCTTAGGCCTCCAGGCGATTGTGATGAAGACTCAATTAATGGAATATAATAATTGTATTACTAATTCATAACATTATGTCCCATTTATTTTAACTTTATTTTAAAATAAATATTTTTCAATAAAGTTTTATTTTGAAAATGTAATTGAAAAAATTTTTAGCTTAATACATTTATTGGTTATGTGTATTTGTATTTATATTTTTCTAATTAAGTAGAACATTCTATAATAAAGAGAAAAATCAATAATACTCTTATTTACTATGCCCTAAATTACCATAAACTCCTTGGTAACAGTTTTTGAAAACAAACAAAACATAATACTCTGTAGTAAGTTTTGATAAGTTGATAGGCAAGGTGTTGTAAGTTCTTAAAAGAAGTATTAACTATAACAGTGGAATTAAAATTTAAAAGTTAAGTTATTTATGTATTTGATATTTATAAAATACTATTATGTATAATAGAGAACACGTAACTAAGCTACCAAAAACCAGTTCAGAAATTATTAGTGAAGCGAAAGCAGCTCTGAACCCACCCCTTTATATAAAGCCACTTACAACAAATAGACCATTCACCCCTCGGGAAAGGGTTTTCTTCTGTCAACGACGAACAAATCGTCCACCAAGTGCTTTTAAGTATGTGAAAACTGTTTCAAAATTATAAACACAATGGTGATACTTATGAAGCTCGTATGTATAATAGGTTGCAACACGTGCAATTGCAGGAAAATAAAAAAACAAGTTGTACAAAACTACCAGCTCTTGATAATCCAAAATATTCTACAGCCAATAGTTGTAAGACACATTAAAATTATTTTGAATCTCTCAAGGTGAATTTAATATTTTATTTCTAATATAGTAGATTCTAAAAAAGAAATTAAAAGACAAACACATAGCATTTCGGCAAGCACTACACGTCGACGTTCTAATTCAGATGTGGCTAACAACGCGAATATATCCAGAAAAAAAATTTCATCATTATCTTTTCCTCTGTCAATCGACTCGCTACTTAAGGTACAATTTGCTAACTTGATAATTGATTAATATTATTGATACTATTGTTATATACCATTGATTGGGTATTATGTATTTATGTGATATGTATAGCATTACCTATATCTATTCTGTGTAGTATAGTATCAACTGTGAAAATATTGCTTTAAAATGTATATAAATAGGCACAGTAGAAATAAATATAATAGCCACATGTTATAGAACAATCATTAAAGCATTATAATTATGAATGTATAAAGTAGATGTTTTTATAGTTTCCTAAATATTTATAATTTATATTTTATTTATTAGATTATAATATTAAGTAGGAACCTCTGGAACCTATTTATTATTGACTAGGTATTTTCTTTTGATCCTGTATTTAAGGGTGTTGACCAATGGCCCCCCCACGGTTGTTATCGGGACCAGTTGCCCTTATATGTTAATATATACTATATACACAATTACAATATATAGCCCGTAAAATAAGGGAGGTAAATATACAAATAATAAATAAAATTATTTAGAACAATATAAAAAAAATGTATATGCTTGGAAGTTGGAATATACCAATACCTAATATTGTATTTTGTGATAAATAATAATTACTAACAAGATAATATGAATACAATAGTCAATAAAATAATAAATATTATTATGATGTGAATGTTATAATTTTTCAACAAAAAAATAGTATAAAATGATAGAAAAAATTCATAATAAATAATATAATTATAATGAAAAGCGGCATATTAAATGTGATAATTTATCAAAAAAAAAAAATAATAAATAAATTAGATATAATATTAGGTATGTACAATGTTTTATTATAATAATTACTACTTATAATTATTATTTGTATATTTACCTCCCCTATTTTGCTGACTATATATTTTAATCGTATATATATTTCTAATGAGGGCAACTGGTACATTTTGCTCTAGGTAGTTTGGGGGGAATCGGTGTAAAAAAAGGTACTTTTGGGGGAAACTGGTACATGCCAGTATTTAATAATCTATTCAAAATGTAATATTGAAAATGAAAAGACATTTGGTTCAAATTGTTTTTTTGGAAATAAAAAATACATACCTATCTATAAAGATAACAAAGTTCTAAAATATTAAAGATACATAGGCTGAATTGTATTTTATTGTTGTGACAATTTCATTTTCTTAATCTGTTGCTGTTTCTCTCATATTGTTATCTAGAACATACAATTTAAATATACCTACATTTTAAATTATTGTTAATAATATATACCTATATTATAATTATTATAGTATTAACTTAACTATTAAGGGCCTAGAGGTCTAGTTGTGTCTATAGTCTATGGTATATGACCTCTAGCTCTACAGCTTTCCATTGCTATACATTCATAGGCGTGCGCACGGGGGCAGCAGAGGCAGCATATGCTGCCCCTGGACTTACTTTGGGGCCACCGGGGCCGGCAAATATTAAATAATGGGCCTCGGTAAAATTATATTTCCACAATGGATTTTTTTTGTTTTGATAAACTATAGATAAATATTTTATATATATGCTTGTAGAAAAGTACACCTTTAGTGGCTTAGTACCTTACTGTACAACCTTTTATCCAAAAAAACAAATGACCAATACAATTTTAATTTTTATATCCAATAGTAAAAAAAGTAAAACTATGGGCAGGTTTTAATGGTGAATTTGAAAAATGGGCCGAATTAATCTCTTGTTGCCCCTGAAACCGGAGGCTGCGCACGCCTATGTATACATTACATTATTTTTTATGTTAGGTAGGTAATTTTAATCTACTTATGAAATATGAGTTATAATATAATTTTATATTACCTACTTATATAAGTTAATACTTTTCTTTTTATGTAGGTATATGTATTGTATTTTAAAATTTTAACTAGGTATCAAAAATTGATCTTCAATCTATTAAAAAAATTGATTTTAATTTCTGTTTACTAAACAGAAATTATATAAAAGTATTCATTTAGAAACAAAATATTTATTCATGTTCCTACATTACCTACATTTCACTTAAAAGTTGATCAAGTACTTTCAGACACTGAATCATACTCAAATCAATCAAACCGATATTTTGAGTCCAACAATGGACATTTTGACCAAAGTCTATTTTTTTTTTTTTGATTTCATGAACTACGTTTTCTGTTTTTAGCTCACGAATCACTTTATTGAGCTTGTACCGCAAATGAATGGTGTTAACGTTTGGATAATTTAATTTTAATGCATCTAATAATATGTCCATCGTCGTTGATCGATTGATCCTGATTGCTTCTAATACAACTTGCATTACTCTATTTAATTCGATGTTCAACGAAGAATCCATAATATTATTATATAACTACCTACTATTTAGTACACTATTATTATGTTAATAATTCATTATAAAGTATTATGCAGATACAGTTGTTGGTAGACGGTATCCATAGATACAAGATAGGTACTTACCTATTACATCATAACTATGAGTTTTAAAATATAAAAATCAATATTATTTAATATTTTATACCCACTTTATAGGTAAAAAAAAATCGAATAGGTATTATCATTAGATTAAGCACCCTTATTGGCCTTATTAACATCTTATTGATGTAGTGATAATTTATAACCAATATGTACTTAAGTTTTAAACAATTTAAAAATTATGACTTTATAAATTATAATTACTATACCTTATATTTTTGATAAACAAGCCAGTCAGCCGTTTGGGACAGTAAAATTGCTTCGATTTTCTTCAACAGTATAATCTTGTTTGATGGGAAAGTGAATCAAGTTGGTGCATTCGAGAGATTAATACTTAAAATTTCCAATAGTTTTCTAAAGCGCAGGAAGAAAAAAAATAAAAATTAAGGAAAAACGGAAATTTTTACTTAAAATTGGTTTTCGACAAAATCTATTTTAGTAGTCGGCGTAAGGGCGTAACTCTAAAACAAATAACTGTAGATTTATTCAATTTTCACTGGTTGCTTATATGAGCATTTTCTATACACGATGCAATTTTCAAAATATTTTAATTTGTTTTGAACTGTTTACGGACATAAAGTTTGAATTTTAACTTGGAAACTACTGGGAATTGTATATTTAACGATGATGACAGACACAAAAATAACAAATAAATAAAAAAATACACATCATTATAAAATCAATGCATTCATAGTTCAGCTCAGAATCTAAAATTATACCTATCAATCTTTACTTGGTACTTAAAAAATTGAAAATTGTCTTGATTATGAAGAATTTCATAAAAAAAATTAACTTTAAACTCTTACAAAAATATAGTGTTTTCGATATTTTTAATTGAGGTATGGACAATCTATGAGGAACCTTGTATTAAATGTACAAAATTAAACAAAAATTCAAATATCTATCAATAGCACTAATATAGCCAAAATAATTGTAAAATTATATCATGTCTATAGAAAATGTTAACATAATTATTGTTGAAAAATGCAAGTACCTACCTATCCAACTATTAATTTTGGAATAACAAAAAAAATGTTAGAAGAAAGTACAATCTACGTTAATTTTGTTACTAGACACCAGTAAAAATATGAAAATTGAAACAATGTTACTGCTCCAAACGGTGATAATCCGATGACTGATGAAACGCAAAAAAAAAAACAAAAAGTTAAAAACACATTATAATTATTGTAATTTAAATAAAAATTAATAATAAAATATTGATATTAAAAATATATATATATACCTATATATACATTAATGGATAGAATAATTTCAACAGGTAGATTAGCAATGTGCCCTGTTTTAAATAAGTGGCTTTATGTTTTGGTTATACCTAATATTGTAAAATAAAAGCTGGATAATTAAAATAAATTAAAACCATACAATATTACTGATTTACCTAGTTAAAAATGTTAAATTATAATAAATTAGGTAGGTAGGTATATTTAATAAATTATATAATAATAATTTTAATTATTGAAATATTTTTAAATTAATCGTTATGAACAAAACATTTTAGAACCATTATGAACAAAACGTATACGATCATGAATACATGAGCCATGAAAACGAAATCAACGAAGCGAGAGCATTATGTTTTGATGTCGACACTGACTGCTTATGGATCATATCATTAATTGAAACCAAAATGAAAAAAAGTATTGGGTGACAATTTATTTCACACTTACTTGTATAGCTATTACTTATTACTTATTGATATAATGATATTATTTTAACTAAATTTATAAAATTTTCATTTAATTTTCATATAATAATTTTAATTTTCAGCTATTAAAATTCATTTTTTAATTATTTAATACCTAGGTGTATACCTAATATTTACAGAGTAACGATCTAAACATGCCTATTAGTCATTATCGGTACTCATTACTTTTATAGTTTGATGTGAAGCAATACTAGCGTATGGGTTTGGAGTAGATATGGGTTTTGTATTGCATTATCATTTACCAGTCACCATAAACTAGTGGGCATGTTTAGTGAATCACTTAATAATTCTTATTTTATATAATTGTATAATATATTGTGATATCAATACATCATATTACTCAATTGACAATTATTACTATTATCATTATATTATTATATGATAGGTACCTACTATTATAGTAATTAATAATTATTTAAGTAAGTACATAATATGTCAGTGACGTAAACAGGAATTTTCATTGGGAATATTCATTTTTTCATTTCTAAGATAAATCACAGGGTAGCACTAACTAATAGTAAACATAAAAAAAGATCATGGGGGATCCATCTCCCATATCATCCTCCTGTTTGGCGAGTGTATACGTGGACATATTGATACCGAAATCCGAAATCGACCTGTTAATTAACTGGCTTATAGATATAAAGTTTAATAGTTAGTTAATATGTAAAATTTAAGTCAAATTCAGTAGTAGGGTAGTTCCATATATTATAAAAATTCCATATACCAAAACCTAATGTACAAATATTATTAATACATTACATGATTTATACACATATTAATATATATTATGTAAAATATAAATAAGTTTTATGTAGGTACTTTTTAAAATGTAATTATATTTGTAGACTTTGAAACTAGCGAGATGTGCTCACTTTTAAATAAGCTAGCAATGGCCATAAAACGTGAAAACCTATCGGTAATACGTGACGAAAATAAAAAAGAAACTATATTGAAAACCATATTTAAACTTGTTAACAATTCACCAGACGATGATCTTACTGTTCATATATTATTAGTGTTACTTCAGGTAATTTAAATTATTTTCGATGTATAAATACAAAATATACAATAATTAAGTAAGTGTTGATTTTTAGATGCAAGTGACTGGAAAATATTTAGCAACTGTTTGCAAACTAATGTTCAAAATATCTCGTTTAGACAAAAACGATAATTTATTCCTCAAAACCAACGTGTTAACCCTTTTTGTGGATATACTTGGCTTGGCTACTCCACGCGAAGATGCAGAGTCATTGATTTACGGTTACGGAGCTTTAAAATTTCTTACTATGAATCCAGAATTAATGGAACGTGCCATGAATAACGGTTGTCTATCGCTAATGCTGTTACATTTAAAAATGATAAATTTAGAAAGAACAGAACGGCAAGTGTTGCCGGAGACCATCAACCACGTACTTTACCAGTTAACTGGTACTCTCAGAAATGTAGTCAACGACAGAAAATTGTACGTTGAACTTTTGTCTTCCGGTGGTTTGTTGACTATATACCGTGCTTTGGAATTGTTTTCTGGTGATATTGATGTGGTTACAAACATTTCCAGAATTTTAAGGTACCGAAAATATTTATTACGGCATCCATAATAATAAATATAATGCATATATATTTAGGTAGAACAATTAATATAGGTACCTATTATATTAATGTGTTATAAACTTGTTAAGTAAAAATAATAACATATTAATTAATTTTATCAGCATTATGTCCACTGATGGGAAATGCTGCGAAGCACTTGTGGATTGCTGGTCAAATGTATCCGTATTAATGTCAATAATAGACAAATACCCGGGGCAAGAAGAAATTGTAGTTCGTATTACCTATACATTAGGAAACATACTGACCAATAATGAAAACGCTAGACACCAAGTAATATTACTTGAAAATTGTTACCAACTAAAATAATACAATTTGTACTTTGTATAACTTTATATTATATAGTTATACGAAACACATTGCTCTATGGGAACATTTTTGAATTTAATGCAATTATACTTGGAAAAAGATTTAAACAATATATCACGTGATGTTAAATTCAACATTGTTGAGGACGTGCTTATCAAAGTAAAATAATTCCTTTTGTTTTAAAATATGAAAAAAATTAACGTATACTTGGTTAATATAGATAATACGTGTCATAGTAAATATGAGCATACAACCGGAAATTGGTGCTAAATTAGTAAAGGCGGCAGACGATTATCATCCAGTTCACAAAGTTAAAGAATGTGAACAATTTTTAGATTCTTTATTGACTATACTTAGGCGGAAATCTATTGATGAAAACGAAGAGCTTGTACTCGCTGCGTTAGCAGCTTTGAACAACTTATCATATTATGCGGACATGTCAAATCCGAATCATGGTCCTTTTGGCGCTCGTCAGTTAGATATAACACAAGGTATTTATAAGCAAAATTATTATATCCTATGTAGCCATGTTAGTAGGTATTAAATACGATATTATAATTGTTTGAAAATATATTGTTTTAGCATTGAGTTTGTTACTTACAACCAGAAATCAGTTTTGCAAAGTGGAGGTAGCTAGAGTATTTGGAAACTTAACAAGATCAGCTGCAGTTCGAGATTACTTATTGGAGACTAGTGGTAAACGCAATATTTAATAATATTTAATTGTATATTCTAAGTGAAGTGAGGAATGTGTTAGTTTCCAAACTATGCTTGTGAAACACTTGGATCGTAAAAATATGATACCTCTGTAGATTGGAAATTAAAAACAAGTGAATAGTGAATATATTCCATATGGGTTTCTTAAAATTCCGATATTTAGACTAGGAACGGAAAACAAACCATTGACCATTGAAAAAATAAAACCAAATATACGTTTTTTATACAAGTATCAGCCAACTTTGGATATACCGAGCTTCGCTATCAGTATATTTTTTCTGCAGGTGCATTGATTCATATCATTGATTAAAATTTTATAATAATATACATACGAGTATGAAAACCTCGCTAGCTGCCCATACAACTCTAGTATATATATGTTATATTTGGGTCACATTTAGAACTATAGGTTACCACCGTATCATATTTCCAGGGGACAGGGGTTAAAGTGGGATTAGCACAAAAGGACTCAGCCCCCCAACCTCAGACTGTGCTTGAAATACGACCCCTTTAACTTATTCTTCAAAAGGTATTGTGGAATTTCATTGAAATCAAAATAATTTCTCCTCCATTCAGAAAGGGTAATTATTTATTTCCATAATGTTATCATTTTAGATTTTTCAGTATTTAATAGTGTAATTTTATTTAGGTTGATAAAAAAAATATTGGCTTATGAACCTTGCTATATCAGTTCACGTCACCCCGTTTAAAGGATAATAGTCCTTAAAAATGGTTTTAAAAAAATATAAAATAAGTGAAATATTGGATCCAGTGTTTATTATACTTTGACAATGTTTACAAATTATTAATGTTAATAGATTAATACTAACAAATGTTCAAAACACCATAGCCCCCATATCTTACAAACCCATTTTCATAGACCTATATTATCCTTAGTACTCAAAATTAAATAACTCACAACTTACTCGTGCAAATTTTGATTTTGATACGTCAACAGTTTCAAAAAAATGATCCACTAAATAACTAACGGTTGTAAACGGGAGTTCTCATTTGAAAAACATAAGTTTGTATCTCCACAGGACACTCCTTTAAGTATAGTACAGAGATTATCCCAAGATTTTTAAAATAAAATTTTTAAATATATTTAAAAATTCCAAGAATCTACTCCATAATAACTAATGAGCATAGGTACTACCTAAAAATATTCTCTTAATTACTCATACACCACTGGCCAACTGCATACGTATTTCAGGATTATTGGCGGTAACCAACTGCTTGGATAGTGGCGACAAGGAATTACTGGTCGTATGTTGCGGCGTATTGGTTAATATGACTTCTGACGAGAACAACCGAGAAGCGTTCAAAAATTACAACGGTGTTTCAAAAATGGTAAACATTCTTAGGTCGTTGGGTGAAAACAATTGGACCTTGTCAGCGCTTATCTGCCAAACCCTGTGGAACGTGTGTTCAGGCAGTGACCGTTTTCCTGGTGACCCTATGGTAGTACTCGACACGCTGGTCAAACTCACAGGTAAGAGTCACAATCAACAATTTATCACGATGACACGATAATATAATAAGCAATGTGGAATCGGAGAACATATTCGTTAAAATTGTTTAATGAAATTATTATATCATTTATTAGACGAAGAACAATTATTTGGTGAGTTATTGTCGTCGAACGAGGAGAAAGTGGCAGAGTACAAGCAGTGGGAAGATTTCGCTTCAGTGGCTACGAATCTCTTAGAGTGGTTAGATGAACTACTAGAAGGGAGATTTGATAACATAGAACAATAATACTGACCGTCGAGTTCAAGTATTATTTATTATTGTTCTTATTTTCAGATGTTTGCAGCATATCGGTGGTTAACAAATTATGTGAAACCCTAGTACCACATGACATGTATCTAATCATAACTAAATCACTTTAAAGAATAGAACAATCAACAATATATTCTCAAATTAAATAAACCAAACGATAGTGAATATTGAAAAATAAAATTTTACTATTTGAAAATATTAGAAGTACTTATAGCCTATAGGTATTCAAAATTCAAATTAGTACCTATATTGAATATTATTTCATTTTAGAATAATTTTCTTTTTTATTCTTAAGAGGACGTTGCTCCCACATAATATATTGTAATGTATCCATCTCCCCAACACATATAAAATTGACATTTACGTTAAGCAGTTTCATTGTTCCAATTTTGTATTTTAAGTTTAAATATTAGAATGACCTATTATCAAACTTAAAGGTAACAATATTATCTGTGTTATGTCGTTGGTTTTTACGATATTTAAATTTTTAATCGAATTATGAGTATGTAACCTTTTAAAAACATATAAAAATGCTCATAAGTTATAACTCGCTTAAACATTTAAATATTGTAAAAAACCAACGAGACGCAGATAATGTTCTTACGTTAAGTTTGATATGTAAATTCACTCTAATAATTAAACTAATACAAATACAACACCCAATTGGCACTGCTGAACGCAATTTTGATATGTTGTCCATTTCACAAATGTAAGACATTTATTGTTCTGTGGCCAGCCGCAGTCAGCACTATTGGGTGTGGGACAAAATATAAGCTCAGCCGGCAATAGAGGGCAATGAAAAAGATCGATTGTAAACTCGGCTAATAATTTTTACGGATAAAATATAATAAACTCTGCATGATTTAGCTTGAGAATAATAAATAACCGCACCTATATCTTATCATGGACAATGTGTTGTTAAAATATAATTTAAAGTTGAGACAAATTAATTAATTTTTGAAACGATGTTTACATAACCATCACAATTATTGTCGATTGAATAAAATAATTTTTGGAGGATAATGAGAATTGCCTCTTCGTAGCTCGTGTGTCCTTTGGTAATATAAAATGGACAAATAGTTCTCAAAATTATTATAAAATATTATAAGGTAATACTAACATTTTAATATTAGATAGGAGAATATCAGGGCACTTTTTTTTATACCAGTCGAATTACCAATAACTTTTAACCTAAGAAATATCCAGGTTAACTTTTGCAAAGTTTTGCCTGTGGCTGAGTTTAAAATTTCGCCCTGGAAGTGATGACCTCTTAAAACTGAGTTATTTGTTGATACTTGCCTATTATTACAGGTAAAAATTTTTGATTTGATTTTTATCAATATAATTTTCAATTATTTATGTTCATTAATCATTGGAGAACGTTCATTTCTTACTTTCTTATATTATTAATTAGTAAAGGTACCTATAGGTAATCATTATACATTATATACCTACATGAGTACCTACATGATCCTTTATCTACTCCTTAACATCACACCACGATTTAAGATAGTACTATCTTAAATCGTGCTTTACACTAATGATTTTGGTCTAACACATTTTCGGTGTAGTTTTAACAAGTTATTATAATCATTGAATATGTATTATATAGAATACTAGAATATAGATACTAACATTAATATTTATATTATTGTTCACTTAAAATTACTTAAAAATAAGGTCGTGGTTCAATGATACTCTTATAAAATATATACTATTTAAAAAATATATATGATATAGGTAATGTAAATCAACAAGCTTAGCGTACTAGTGTTGTGTACATCGTGTTTTATAAACAAACGCCTATTGGCTATTTGTATAAAATGTTCAATTTTCTGGTTAGAAATTAGACCTTAGAATGTATACTATTATACTATAATACAGGTACTATTGTTAGATTAGTATAAATGGTTAAAGTTTGCCATCATATTTAATATTTTATACCGTTTTGTTATTTCTATAATATATATTATGTATAATAATATAATATATAAGTAAATAAGTATATCATTTTAAACTGAATAAAATAATACTCAGTTTACTGAGTATACTTAACTCAAAATTATATGTTCTATATATGTACCTACTCAGTTTTAAAGACGCTAGTAAACAATATGTTTAATGGTTTATTATAAAATGTAATATTAAGTTATTATTCAAATATAAAAGAATGGAGGGATGATTATTGTTCATCTATCAAAGATAGGTTATCTATTAATTCCTTGCAATTTGCAATTTTTAACTAAAAGACGAAATAATTTAAAAATATAATTAATGAAGTAATTAATTGTGACAATGTATACCTAATACAATATACCATACCTACATTTAACCAGTGATTTATTTATTAGTGTTAAAATAGTTAAATAAATGGTTACCTACTATAAACAGTTGACGAAAAATCAAAACATAGATGTTGCTTCAAATTAAATCGCTCCACAAATACTGTAAGTGTAAAATAAGTAATAATACAAAATAATATATTACTTAGATATAAATCAATGATTAAATTGCCTTAGCCTCAACCAGTCAACCATAATCCACGACACAATTTCCTTTTTTTTATATTCATGAAAAATATTCTAAACACTTTTGGACAGTTGCCAATAACAAAATAAGGATATTGACCTCAGCAAAAGATTTTAAAACCAGTCGTGCATTGGTGAATAAAAATAATATGGTACATAATAAATATTATATATATATATAAATATTAATGGCGATAAATCCGTAAAACGAAAAATGTATTATTATATTCTTATTTCTTAACAATCGCCGAGGACGCTTATTCAAAACGGACTCTAACACATAGTTTTTCACCTTCATTGGCAATTGGCATAAGGCATTTAGCCGATTAATAATTATAAATATATTATTAGTTATTACCATTGAGTACTAAATATGTATCCATATATTATTACAATTTACAATAATTAATATGTATTACTTAAAGTAATTTATCATATTACTATATTAGCTACCTACATAGGTAACTTAAAGTTATTTTTACATGAAACTTATTAGGTGTGTCTTAACTGCCTAATACAGTAATTGTTGGGAATACTTTCGAAACTATTCAAGTAAATTATAATCAACATAAAACGATAACAATGATATTGCAGGATATTAAATATCACAAAAGATCCTCGATTTCAGAACAAGTCGGTTCAGCTCTATACTACGTATATCTCTGCCCTATACATGTGGGACAAACATGGACATATTCAGCTGTGCACACTGCACCTGCATCTTTTATGGGTCATACACCCTCTCACACGTACAGTATGAGTCTTTTATGCTACACATGGTCTGTTAATATAATTTACTAGGGTGTCCAAATCGTGTCCCTTTAGGTAATTTAGTAAAATAACTCAAACAAATAAATAAATAAATATATAATATATTGTACATATTCCAGAAAGGTTACGACTTTAATACTGGATACACTCCTATTTTTTATTATATAAATTAGCGACTATAAGTATGATCTTTAATATTGTTTGCTAGATGACCTACCACAAAATTGTAATTAATATTTTGATGACAATTACAATAGATTTTTCCATTCAGATTGTTTTACAATGACAAATTCATATAACTAGAGAAAAGATGTTGATAACCTAAAAAAGTATCAAAAATAACCAAAAAAAATTCTTTAATGCCTAAAAATGCAAAATAAAATTAATATATTCTGAATCAATCATCTGAAACATAAAATTAAATTTTAGCTAAGATAGCATTTTATAGGATCATAGGAAAAATGAAGCAAAAGTCGTAAACATACCTCTCCTATACCTATATAGCTAAATTACCAATAATTGACAATTGACGACGATAATAATTATTAATCAATCGTAATTAAAACTCATAATAAAATTACTTTATTTTATATTTGTTGCATATATGTCATTTTAATATTAATTTGTACGTATATGAATATGTATATGTATTGTGTATATGTTATATATACCTACATATATCATATATGTATCTATTAGTTCGTATTAAGAGGACGTCGCACCCGCTGTGTTGTCTCCTTCTTATACACATACGACATAGCAAATGTTCGTTGGATAGTTTCAATAGGGTATTATCAGTTTTTATATTAGAGTGAATTGACCTATTATCAAACTTTTAGGTAAGAACAGTATCTGTGTTCTCTTGATGGTTTTTTACGATATTTAAATTTTTAAGGTGAGTTATGGGTATGTAAAGTATCCATATTCTAAAATGTTCATAACTCACCTTAAAAATTAAAATATCGTAAAAAACTAACTAGAGAACACAGATAATGTTGTTACCTAGAAGTTTGATAATAGGTCGATTCACTCTAATATCAAAACTGAAAATACCCTTTTGAAACTAGCAAACGAACATTTGCCATGTCGTACGTGTGTAAGCGGAGACAACACATCCGGTGAGACGTCCTCTTAATTTGTACTAAACATCTGATTATACGACTACTTTATACGTCAAAATACAAATGCCCTATCAATATTATTGCATTGCGCCTTCGGTAATGCAACGCGCCAACGCTGTGGATACGTATTGCCATCGAAATGATAAAATATGTTCCAAAATGCATCGTATATTATTAAATTCAGCGCATCGAATGCACTGATGCATCGGAACATCGTAGTTTCAATAAAATTATAAAAATGAAAACCCGATTGTCTGATGGATAAAATCACTGATAAGGCCCGTTATCACTGAACGTGTTCTGAACTAAAGCGATTTTTACCGATTTCATGTAGCATACTGTATTTCCATCAAGAATTGCAGCTTTACATTACCGAAGTCCCAATTTTATTATAATCGTCCATTATTATCCCACCGGCTACCACTAGTACCAGTGTACCACTAATCGCAAATAATATAATATAAATATATTATCTCAGCATGGCTGATGCAAACTTATCATTCTTATCACTACTACAGATAACAACAATATATTTGTGCGTGTTGGGCACCAGCTATATTTTATACCCATATTTCTACATAGTAAATTGTAGTATGCAATATTAAATTGATATTATTATGATTACATGCGTGAGCACCTACGCGTCCTTCGTACCTATTATTTAAAAATATTTTGTCTTACTATCTGACATGCGTGTAAAAACATATTTTTAAAATGCTCACGCGTGTAAGTTACTGGCATATTCTCTGATTGCGATATAAAGGTCGAACAACCGTATTATTATCAATTATAATAAATAAAAAAAAATACAACAATATATATTATATTAATCGTTTAACACCGAAGCACGTCAGACCGTGGGATAATATTCGCATAATATAGTGCCACAATCCACTGTATAATATATATTATATTTTATTTATTTAACTATTCAAAAATATTAAGCAAGTATAATCAATTTGACGTGGCTGATGAAAGGGAAACAATAGACAACCTAACGCATTGGAAATGTAGTAGGTAAATCTAATCAGTAAATTGTTTGGACTCAAAACTGGCGAATTAAGTACATTATCATATCTCATTGCCCATATTATTATAATATTACATAATATTATATTGGTACATTCACGGTTGCACACGTACAACGTTGAAGCTATATAGACAGGGGCTGTCAACCAGTCGATCTCGATCGATTGGTCGATGTTTAGAGGAATATTGGTCGATCTTCTTAAAATTTATTTATATTATAAATCTGTCGATCACGTGCGTAATCTTAATGTTTGAGACTTAAACACACCTTTACGCTTTATTTACGAATTAAAGTATTTATGAGCAAAGAAAAACATACAATTTTTCGAAGGAGCAATAATAAAAGAAGAATATTTTTATACAGTATATTATTATACTACAAGTAATAATAAAAATAGTATACCTAAACAAACAGTTGTAGATGGTAGATCACCATACTTAAAATGTTTAATGTGGCTCATTGTTGGTAAAGGTTGGCGACCCCCCGCTATAGGATATAGTAATCGGTTTTTGTAGTTGTAGAATATCGATATAGCCAACCTCGTGGCATAGAGTTCGCTAAACAGTCTAAACTGTTTAAAAGGATTTCAAGGCGCAGGTGATCGGCATGTATCTGCAGCAGACTGTATACAGGTATACGGCGCCTCCTCCACACGAGGGTTGCTGTACACAATGTCATGTGAATAAAGGTACAAGATTTCCACGCCCTCGGGCAATATTTAATTCCTCCAGCCTTCTCCCACTCGCCTCAACACAAAAAGTAATAATAATCCAAAACCAGTATATATACGTGGACCAATTTCCGCGAACGCAAATATAAAACTTTGAATTTTATTATAATATAGTTATTGCTTATATTAATAGTATTTCGAGATTATGTATGCACGAAGCAATAATCATATCCTATTCTCTACATGAATTGCATGTGCTTATTTACCGCCCCGGCCATAGTTAGGTACTACACCCAAGGGCGTAAATTATTAATTTTAGTTGTTATTTTTTAGTAGAGAAGGACATAATAATTATATATTATGATCTACGTTCCTTTTTATACAGTCTCAATACGAAATAATAATAATGCATAAATAAATCATATATAGAGTACCTTCCTTATATTATATTATGCATATATATTTTATAGAGTATAGGTATCTATAGTATAGCCCTCTGTCGCTCTATAAGTCTTACATATATATATTATATTATAACAACACACGTCCAAACCATTATTATGTAAGCATGTTATTCCTAGCACAATTAATAATATTGATAAACATTTGTCAAGCAAACAACGTTGGTCAAGTAGCAACACGACGTCATAATTAGTTATAACTTATAAATCATGACTTATAATAATATACCTACAACGGCTACAACACTATCATTGATTAAATATTATATTGTATATTTAATCAATGACAGTATGACACTATATTCCGCCGAATCGAGCAAAGTGTTTTGAACGGATGTTTTTAAAGTTTTTAAAAATACATAGGTATTATTATACAACTAGTGAATTCGTATTTTTTTGTAATATTATATAAGATTATATATAGAATAGGTCCATAATCTATAGCCCTACAGGCAAGTGTAAAGAATAAAAAATCAAGGTGTACTGTGTAGAGCATAATTTAAAAAAAATATTTCAAATTAATTCTATTGAACCCCCAAATCCTTTCATGTATACGTATCTTATAGAATATGATAACCTTTAATATACAGTTAGCCAGTAATATGTATATAGTATATATACTATTATAGTTATTAGCTCTACAGCTAATCATTCCAGTAATGTTTTCATTGAAAAAAGGCATGGCTGCAGGTTTCCAATAAAAGTATACCTTTCTTTTTTCCACCAACTCATAAATTGGTGGATTCCCTTTTCCGCCAAAAGTATGTTTTTCCCTTTGTCACCGTTTCATTTTTCCACTATCTGAAGAAACTCATAGGATAGTAGGTATTCGATAACATTACGTTATCGTTCGTCAAAATTACGTAAATATATGTTAATAATAAATTGTTCATGAGCCATACAATGATAAAATAATGTACCTAGGTACCTAGGAAATAACACCATAACACCAATATTATTATATTATAAAAAAATTATACTTTAGATTCAGAGCGAAGAGAGGAAGCTATAGTGGTTTTACAATGATGTTTGTTTGCTTGTTTATTTTTTTTTTTATATCCTGTATACAAAATATCTACCAGAAGGAGTGCTTCGATTTCAACATAATATTATAGTACCTTATCTTTCACCAAATTGGATCAAGATGGTACTTTAGAAAGGTCATTTTTGATTTTTTTCAATAGTTATTTAATGCCACAGGAAAAACCACCGACAAATTACGAAAAACCGCCAAAAATGGGATTTTAGTTTCTAACGCTTATCACCATAGAAACGAACAAAAAATAATAATACCTATTATAATATAGATTCAACTTACAGGATATAATAAATAATAACAATATCCAGACTGACAAACCGTCTCCGCTCAGAATCGTTTTACTTATACAATGATATTATATCATTGAATTCAAGTTCAATACAATCCTTTATACATTGACCCACTTGTAACTTACTATACAGCAGAGTGACATCCACTTACCCACTTTTTATTATTATTTCTAATGAATTTAAAATTAATTGCATTTATTTATAATTTATATAAGTGGTATATTTTGTATAACTTACTATATTTTATTAATCTTCAATTTGTAGTCATTGTTCTTAATTTTCCCTTGCTTTTACGATATCTGTTTTATGAAATCATATATCTGAAAATAAAAGAATTTTTATGAATTACTTTTTATTAAATAATATGGTACCTGACAAGTTGACCATTTTTATGTTCCGTTATAAACTTTTATTATTTTTATTTCACGCATCTAGAACTTCTTTTCCTAAAGTGACATTAATTTTAAGAACATTTTGATTTTTAGATTTTTGTTTTTACTTACACTATATCAATTTTAGTGCCAAATGTCTCGATTCTACCAGTATACAGGGGAAAGGTCTTATAATTTTGATTATGATAGTGAATCAGTAACAATAATGTAAACTGAAAACGTTTCTCCTATACAAACGGCTTAATATATAATGGGCTCAATTTTTACATTGTCCTAAGCTATTTCAGCGTAATCAATGTTCCAAATTTCAAAATTCTGCTGGAAGCTGGAAGCAGAAATATAAGCGTGAGAAAACCCGGCTGAATTGGTTTTTGTAAGACTACACAGGATACTGAACGAACTTGCCTTGTGCGCTCAGATATATTATAGCTTTTACCGGTCGCCTCTGAGAGTTGTTTTGATTTTCTTCAACTATAATATTATATAATATACAAAAAGTCAGAAAACATATACCACGAATACCAGTTTTGAATGCTATTTACGTTTAGATGTAGCACAGCAGCTGTATGTCTCTTATTTTCACCACTGCATGTACCACAATTAAATACAATATTCAACGTTTTCAAACTCTCAAAACACGTTTTTCAGTACATTTCAAAGGCTTAGACCTCATATCATCAAGCCCGAAAAACCTATTGGTAGTTACCTAATATAATAATGTTTAAAATTTAAATTTATAATACGATTCTTTTACCTTATGCGGTATATGTTTATCTAATATCTATTTGGTGCATTTTAGCTTTTACATTTTTTGTTTTGAACTTTTTATGATATGTGGTGCACCTACTTATAATAAGTTATAACGATGATAAGTTTTTAGTTTTTACAAGATAATAATATTATAGTAATTTGTAATAATATATTAAGTACATATAGTGTGCACAAGTGCACTGCCGCCTAAACACTTTCAATATTTTGTAAATGTGTTGACCACTGACCAGAACGGTAAGTAGATACTTGACATGACGTTATAAATATATCAAAACAAGCAAAACTCTCTGATACAGCAGGTATCTATTATATTATGGAATGCCGTATGTAAGCAATATTATTCCGTATAAGTCCAATCATTAAAAAACATGGTATACAATACGTCAATAAGTAGGTATACTTTAAGTACTTATATAGATATAGTTTATATATACTATGCGCATACTACAAAGACGTAATAATGTAATATGTCCTAAATGTAGTTATAGAGACCGGAATTGAATGCACAATGCGTTTATAATATAATATTAAATTATATGCACAAAAAAGATAAAAAATATGATGCAAATATGTCTATCTAGGGTTACCTATATTAAAATAATGTAATCATCTCGGGAACCCCCATTGGTAGTGCAACTATAAATTGATAGTGTACCTAAAATGTATGTTATTAGCACCGTGATAAGTGATGATTGAAAGTCGATCAAGTTCGTTAATTCATTTGATTTTATTGCATCAGAAGAAATATCACAATTTAAATAAATTTTATAATGCCACATTAGAGTTTTCATAAATTTTAATTATATAGGAATAGTTATTTACAAAGACAAACATAGTTAGACTTCCTACATAAATAATAATATTATTTAGACGCATTGTTGTATGTAGATCGATAATTTTTGAAAACACAATATCATTTATACATCATACGCTGAATGGAACAGTTTTAATAAAATATCAAAATTCAAGGTTAAGAATTTAAGATAAATCACACAATATTATCAGATGAGATATCGACTTTCATAGACACAAAAAAAATTACTAACGCTCCTAATAGTATTACCACGAGCATCGTCAGACCGGCAGTCGTCACAATTCACAAACATTGTTATATAGTTGATTGTATTAGGTTTTGATAAGCAATGTGTTTTATATGACTTTATCGAAAGAGATTAATACAATTAGATATGTCGTACTGTATACGAAACGAAATCAAAACAATTGAAATCAATGTTGTATACTTGTATGGATATGTACAATTTATATGGATGAATTGTGTAAATAAAAAATTAAGGAGATGAGTTTTGAATAAAATAAAATTACATGTCATTATTCTTAGTCTTTTACATGCATCAGCAGAAACTCAAATGCAAGTGAAATAACTGAAAAATGCATATTATATTTTGGTAATTTCGTGATTAGTTATTTCTATATCTTTAATGAGCCTTGTTAAACGCTGATAAAATATAATAGATAATATTATAATAGGTTTTTTAGAAGTGTATAAGCATGAATACATGATAAGTGTTTTCTGTGTCCATAATATACACATTAGTCTCATACTCTCATATAGCCATTTATGGCATAAACCTACTATACAGTGTATAGGTAAATTATTCAATGATGGTGAACACTTCCGTGATGTACGGCGATTACGCGGTATTGCTGTTTCTATAAACGAGTTGGCCTCACAATAATATGCCAGCGGACACATTATTATAAATCGTTTCATCAAGGAGAACACCTTAATAATATAGCAAATAATAATATAATCTATTCCATATAGTTCATACAGTTAATATAGAGTACAATACATCCTGTAAATAAAATTGAGTTTCATAAAAAATGTATTTAAGAAAATATTGTTTTAGCTGGAGTCAAGATTTTGTAAAATATAGTTTATATCTGCCAAAGAATAAACCATGAACGATAAATTTTTTTACGATTTTTTTAACTTATGATTTATGAAACAATAATATTATACTTATACTATATTATAATCTATAAAGTTTATAATATCGGAATATCCACCTTTGATTATTCTTAAATTGTATGTCTATGTAGTGCTTTACTGCTTTGATTATCAAAGATAAAATGAATCAGATTTATTCTACTATTTAAATAATAGAAATATTTTATTTTCAAATAGAGATATAACAGAGCCAATTAATAATTAGTAGTTAGATAAAACGTCCAGTAATTGTTTGATCTCCAAACCACATAGGTAGGTATACAATTTAATAAATCCATCATATTGATTTAGTACTTATATATTTACACGTATATGTACCGTATATGTACGTATATGTATATGTACCTATACTTCAATATCACTACCTAAATGTATATAATTAATATTTAAAATTAATATTATTCAATTAATATTACATAGGCATTTAAATATATATTTTTTTTAATCCCAATTCAGAGATAACATTTTTCGTAGTTACGATTACAATATTTGATATTTTGATCTATATGCATGGTTTTTTTTTACTAAAGATAGAAAAGCTACCTCTACTGCAAGGTACATCGTACATGGCATATAATATTTTAAAACAACGCAATATTAATTAGGTTTTTGTATACATTACATGTATGATGTATATAGTACTATATACCTACTGCATGTACAATGTAGTACGTAACCGTACGTATATAACATGAGATATGCTTAATTGTCTATATTATATTTTTATGATATATACGCACTACATACCTACTAACATATTATAGTCTAATCACGAAAACGAATCAAACTTAAATTAGGTTTGATACATAATTTATTACAAAATAATATTTTTATGAAATTTTCACGTCTTGTACGCAAGAGCTGCATTATTAATCATAATCAATTTGATTGAATAAGCACGTGATGGTTACTCAAGACAAAATGCCACTCATATTTTTTATATTTTAATTGTTACTGAGATACAACTGTCAGTCGATATAAATAAATTATACTATTGGTTGAAAAATATTTTATACCTACGTACTACGCAGCACCTTGATTCGATTGACTTAATAACATTTCAATTTTAAAGATTGTACACAAAACCATAATTATTATTTGCATATTATAGAGATATAAATACAATGAGCATTTTAATAAAATATTTAAATATATAATAGACATTTCTTAGGTAATTATTTTTGTAGTTTTAAGAAGGAATAACACTACTCATAATCATTGACTATAAAGATTTGGCTATGCTTCAATTTTTTAACTTTATATACTTAAGGATAAAAAGTTTATAAAATAAAATTATTATATTTTATTTTATTATCTCCGAGATGAATAATTTATTTATATTGGGTTTATCGTATTTATAAAGAAGACAATGGAAATTAGATGTTAGAATAAGTAATAACAATAGTTTATAATATTATTATTATATATTATATTTTAAACCTAAAATTAAACAACAATGAATAATGATTACCTATACCAAACTTCTACTATCGTCTATCAATGCATTATTTAATATTGTTAATTTAATTGCCCATACAATATTCGAATTATTTCCAAACAGTGTTTTCCCGTTAGCCGTTATAAATTATAATTACTTAATTTAAATGCATATTTCACATAAAATTGCATATCATCATATTGCGTCTGTTTAAATTTAATTTAGATTATTAGGTATACATAATATTTTGTATTTAAATATTATTTTAATATCTTAAACTTTTCTTTTAATTATTTAACTATATAGATATTACGTTTTAATACTTATTTCCTAATAATTAATTTAACACAACTGTAACGTCAAAGTACGTTATAAAACAAACTTCAAAATTTGACCCTATTTGTATAAGCTATAAGAGAAAGGAACCTATAACCCTTTAACTTAATTAACAGTAATTTCCACGATACCATTATGATCTCAGTCGTCACGTTAGTCCAACAAACCGTTTTATGCTTTTATTTCCGGAGTGGTTATTTTAATGAAACAAAAATTAATGATCCAAAAAAAAAACGTGTACCCATAATATATTTATTATTTATGTAATAAAACGATTTTTTTAAATAAATATCTACACAAATGTAAAATACCTAATTATACAAATTCGTCATATATTACCACTGGGTAAATAAAACCATAAAATCAAGTGCTCACGTTTATAAAATAGTGACAAGTTATTTTGCTTTCACTTCATCCGTCATTCTCAAGCATTATAATTTAAATACCTACAATAAACATTAAGCGTACGTTCTGTAATAATCTGCACGCATTGTTCTAGGATAGTATATAAAAAAGAAACGTTTACTTGTTAAAATAACCAAAAATTGTGTTGCTATTACTTTCTAGATTCTCATTATCCCGATGCCCCTTTTCAGATTTATGTATACATATCTGAGGCAGTGTATAATATACCAAGTGTAAACAACATTTAAACGCAGGTGTAAATGTATAAAGTATAATGTTGTATATTGGACGTTTTAATCTTTACAGTCGTACAGTTTTTGTTAGAAGTTTTATCACGTAAAGTGTTGATTTGTATACAACTCGATTTTTGATTATTTTCATCAAACTATATAGTTACTAATATAAGCACTGACAGCAATAAAATATATACAACTACAGACGTTTTTCATTGCATTGAGTTGTGCCAACGAACGATATTATTTAATATTTCTTAATAAATAATATTACCATTGCATTGATTATAATATAGTTTCATTAGATAATTTAATAGTTTTTTAACTAATAATCCGATTTATTTTCAATTAAGAGAATTTTTTTCTCGTTATAAACGTCAAATATTGTGTTTAAAATAATGTAATATGTATTTTATGTTGTTATTAATTTTAGTTAAGAGGTCAAATAAATAATCTTTTGAGATTATTTTTTGCTGGTGAAAATGTGATAAGTTATATAAAACAACGTAACTCAATTAGTCGAGTGTTCTTAGTTTCTTACTTATTTTTTATACCTAATCAAAAATATGTATATTTTTGTTAATTAATCGAGTTTAATATAAAATTATAAATATATTTTTTTTGTATCCGATTTTATTGAAGCTATTAATCAATATAAAATAGTCTTTAAAAAAAGGATATTCATAACGTAACTACTACGTCATTTTACTTGTATAAAGACGAATCAAAAAAAATCGGATGATAAACAAGTGACCCTCTATCGAACCCTATTGTGAATTACGTCCTTGAAAACTAAACGATCAACTTAAAACCTGTTTATTTCCTACTACCAGACGTTATTAAATTGTTAAATTATTGGAATAAAACCCTTATTTGTTTTGCATAATATTTTAAATTACTTTATTATTTTTGAACCTTAGTACAAAGGTTATACCTCTATAGTTACGTTTTTTGAGAAAAAAAAACAACTTAAATACGATTTAGATTTTAAGAAATGATATTTATATAATTTTATTTATTTATACATAATATACGAATACTATACAATTTGTTTCTCGTTTAACTCTCTCTTTAATGCTTCAACAGAGCAGTAAGTGGGTAAAAGTGTGCGTTGTTTAATATGCAGTTCATATACATATACTCATGCAGTCATACATTATAATATAAGTGAACCATGTGATTGATCATTGATGGATGATAGTTCATAATTATCTATATTATTATATGTGTGTTGCGTTTGTGTGTATGAGAAATGTGAATGGAAACGGATGGTAGCAGGTAACACAATAATACAATATACCTACGTAATTATTAAGTATCAATACATTTTTTTTAATTTAAGTTCGTATCGTTTGTTGTAACGTTTGTTATTATACAAATATTAATCAATTCATTTCCGTTGTTACTTTTATTTGGTTAGGTTTTTTTATTTTATAGAATTTATTATGGTATAAAAAACACAGCACAGAACAAATATGTAATTGTAGAAAAGTTATATGTTGAAAGACACCATGCTATTAGAATAAGTTGTTATTTAATCTTAGACATTTAAAAACCTTCTATTGTATTTTGTATATACCTACATTTTTTATGAATAGTGACGTGAATGGCACCTGTGTCCATTAATAGGCTCTATACCCTTCCGCCTTCGTTATACACTGATAAATGAAAAAACCGACAGGCGACAACTGATAAGTGATAGGGTAATACACTTATACACTAATACATACTACACATTCGTAATCATTGAAAATTGAGTAACTTGTATTTAATTTCTAGTGTGAGACGATACACCTTTAGTAAAACCAGCACAACCGAAAACGTCAACAATAGATAGTTGTAGTTACATTTTACTGCAGCTGATTATTAGTTAATATTTACCTTATAAAATATTATTAATGTTTTGTATTTCTGTGTTAATACTTAATAGTGAATACTATGGAAAATAATTATGTAGGTAGTGACAGTAGTTCACAGCGCTACAGCGTGTAATACAATATGATATATAGTGTCATCAGCACTCAGCAATATATATAGAATTCTATTCTTCATAGTCATCACTATAATAATCACTAACACTAATCAGCATCGACATAAATATTATTGAATAAAATAAATAATATTATATTCTCATCATTATTATTTATTGCATTGTCTTGAATAAACGGGATGAGTATATATACATTAGGGCTGATATTATCTTCGGAAAATTAAAAACAAAACTAAAAGTAAATTTCAATTTCTTTATTATACAACACACGTGCACACCGTATATGGTAGGTATATTGCTTGCTCATTCAAAAGATAACATTTACGGTGTTTATTAAACATGCTCCTTTTTAGATTTTAATTTTTAATTCAAATATTGAACAAGAAATCATAACTTCTCTGAATTCTAGTAAAATATATTAACCACAGTTCTAAACAAAATATGTACTTTGTTCTTTTTTCTACTTTGTTCTTATCCAAACAAAAGATAAACATATTCAAAATAATGAATTCAACAGTGAACACCTCGAGCTGAACGCAGTGTGGTTAGTATTTTACTTACATTGAGAAAAACGTTTTCCTTTTAAATTGTATTTTGTATTATGTCCTTTCTTAGTTCGTCTTTTCATAGTAAGCCCCGTTGTTAAATTTTATAGAATAGGGGTCTCCAAACTAAGAGGTCTAATATAGAGGTCTCCACCGGTCGATTCCAGCCCGTGAAGATTCTAAACCAGCCCAACAAATTGACTGATGGTTTGATCTTAGACTACAAGATAGGTACTTGCTATATAATGTAGCAGGAGCCAGGAAGAAAACAGTTGGATAAGTATAATAATGAATTGATTCTTATATGTTTTCAATCTCATTAAATCACTAATCATCCCAAAATAATACAGACTGCAGTAAAAAATGGTCGGAGTGCCCTGCTCCATGGTAATGCCATACATATGTAGTAGTGTAGTACCATTAGGCAAACTTTTTAATTTTTTGACAAAATATATCGATTAAATAATATAAAACATAGGTAGGTGTAATATAGGTACCTAATAAGTATATACAGGGTGATTTTTTTATCGAAGAACACTCATTATTTCAAAAAGTATTAATGTTTAAGTAAATATTTTTTTACATAGTTTCAAGTTGTTAAAAAACAATATTTTTACTAAAAAATTATATTTTTAAATATTTTTTATCCTTTTAATTTTTTAAGTTTTTTACTTTTTTGAATGACAACATCTAATTTTAATTTGATATTCAAAAACAGAATATTTTTCTGAGTATTTCGATACATAAAAATTGAATTTAGGGCAATTAGTTTATGAGTTATAAGTATTTAAAGTTTAGATGAGCGGAGTAGAGTGGTACGGGGTTACCCCGCGAAATGTTTGTCCTCTACTCCGCTCATCTAAACTTTAAATACTTATAACTCATAAACTACTTGCCCTAAATTCAATTTTTATGTATTAAAATAATCAGAAAAATATTCTGTTTTTGAATATCAAATTAAAATTAGATGTTGTCATTCAAAAAAGTAAAAAACTTAAAAAATTAAAAGGATAAAAAATATTTAAAAATATAATTTTTTAATAAAAATATTGTTTTTTAACAACTTGAAACTATGTAAAAAAATATTTACTTAAACATTAATACTTTTTGAAATAATGAGTGTTCTTCGATAAAAAAATCACCCTGTATTCTACTATTCTTCATGTATACCTATCAACTATCGACTATGCATGTAGCATAATAGGATGTATATTGTATAATATATTAATATTTTAAATTTTAATATGTATTTACCTACTATATTTTAGTAATCATCAATACATTTATATTTATCACTCGCGTTATGTACCTACCTACCTACTTGTGTAATGTGTATAATACTATAATACACATATATCATAATATAATATGTATTTATAGCAATCTTGTAAAAAGATACTTTTAATTTGTATTTAAATAGAGATACAAATACATCAACTTAAAAAGTATTTAAATAGTATTTAAAATACTTTTTTCAATAAGTATTTAAGAACAAATACAAATACTTAGAAAGTATTTAAACACAAATACTTATTTTAATACATTTGTTTTAAGTTTTACCTTTGGGTTCAATACTTTTTCTCTGATATTTTAACTTTAAATTTGACCATGAGATCAAACTCATTCAAACTGTACATATTAATTATTATTATATACCTAGTTAATACTTAATAGTTCATATATTATAATGCATGTTCCATATTCTGGTACTAACCAAGGTACCTATAATTGTATGATAAGTTAATAATCACCGAATGATCGTTTTAATTGTTTATTGTATGAGAACTAAATATAGATATTATAAGAACCTTTATCTCCACAACAAACCTAGCTTCTGGAGAAAATAATTTATATATAAATGCTATATTTCTGTAGTGAAAATATTTATATTAATGTATATATTACGTATGTATACTATTCAATTATTCAACAGGAAAAAAAATAAGATCATAGGTAAACGTAAAGTCGTAAATCGAATCAGCTGATCGAGTTTCGCTTCATTATTGTTCTATGTTTATAGTTTGAAGTTTCAAATAATTCTAATATAGGGCTTCAATGAAAAAAAAAACAATAATATTTTGCATTTTAGGAGGCTATGTCGGGAATAAACTTACTAAATTTCAATGATATTACTCATGACTATATTATTATTTAGTCATGATATTACTTTGATTTCTGAGAAAAAGGATAATAAATAATCATTTATTATTGAAAAAAATCGATAAAGTATTTAAATGAAAGTATTTGATTTTCAAATACAAATACGTCCAAAACCGTATTTAAAAAGTATTCTAAATACAATAAAAGTATTTAAATACATTTACTCAAATACTTTTACTCAAATACTTTACAAGACTGATTTATAGTATATTTAATATTTTAAATTCTGAGCGGAGAGATGGAATATAATATTGTAAGTATTAGATACCTAGTACCTACGTATTTTAATTGACAATTATACTTATCACTTTTGTATTTGACGATTTAGTAAATAGTATAATGTGTGTGTATTTGATTAGGTAGTTACTAGTTAGTAAATAAAACAATTTATTATTGGTTATATCCATTTATAAACCACGGACAGACACCAAAAGGTTTGCACGTATAACGTAATTTTCCTTATGTGTTGGAGAAAATTAATGTCTACGGTCTACCTATGAAATTCATTAGTTTCAAACAAAACGAATGTGAAAAACAGAATAATTTGAATGTAAAATTGTAAACCGGTATATTGTTATTTTACTTCTCGTCCAGATATCCAGATAACACAGTCTGTGTGTGACAGGATAATAATATTCAAACACTGGGTTCAAACAACCTACAAACTTAAGTGGTAAAACCTACTGATATTACACGTGATGGCGATGGAAATAAGTTAGGGATGACGGGTCGAAGCGGAGCGGCGATTACTCTTGCTTCGTGGCGGGACGGAAAAACGGAAAACAGAAATATAACACAAAACAATATATTTTTAATGACAATATAATATTATGTCAATAATTATGATGGCTATGATACACTGCCGTATCGCTTGGGGTGGGGAGTGGTGAGCGTCAAGTAGAGTCGGTGGCGAACTCGTCGAAAACACGTGACGCGAGACGGCGTACGTTGTACACACGACGATAATAATATTATCATCATCTGTGCGGTGGCGGCGACCTTGAACAGGTGGGGGGGAATCAAGCGAGGGGGTGGTGCGAGCGCGGTAACGTGCGGCGCAGAGAAAACGCACACGAACGTCGGCCGGTCGGGCGCGCGCGCGGTGCGGGGGCTGTGAGAGAGGGTTCGACGGGAAGACATTGTCGCGAGCGGTACGTTTGGCGGCGGCGGCGGGGTGGGGGTGGGGGGCAAACTAGTCCGTCTGTCGGGCGGCGGCCAACACGCCGCGGCCGATCTCGACTGTTCCTCCGCATACGCTCGTCAGTCCGAATAACGCGATCGGCACGTACACATACGCGGTCCAACGAGACAGACACGCTTCTTACACGCAAACCATCACACGGCGTTTTTCAGTATATTTTTAGCGACTTGTGCCTAGCGACAACTAAACCGCGAGCTTTTCGATTCAATATACAATTGTTTTTTTACCTCTTGACCACGGTCGTCGATTGGCAAAGTCGTTGTTCATCACACGAAATCGCCCAGTGTTACGTTACATAATAATTTTATTATTATAACAATAATATTGTATTTATACACTTATTATTATAGTATATTGTTATATAATAACCAGTGTGTTGTTTTGTCTACCGATTCGGTTTTTTACACAACGTGCTGAAAATTAGCCTACGGTAAATCAATTTATTATTTATTGAAAACTAAATAATAAAACGAGTGCGTCTCAAGAAATATTTACGAAAACAGAAAAGTTTGACAATCTACGTGAAAAAATGACCAACTCGTTGTTCAACAGTGGAGAAACAGTCGCCAAGGTAAAAACCCCACACATTAATTTATGACAATAATACATATACATAATATTATTATTATAGTATAAAATATTTAAGTTATTTTAGTAAATCATGTTAGCAATGAAAGTAGGGTCGAAGCTAAAGTGGTGCGGAGTAGGCACTAGGCACGTAAAGCACGTTGTCGCACGACCACGTGGGCCACGTGCTTGTCGGTGGGCTTTTGTTTTCGACATAATATTAATTATAATTTACAGTATCGTAGCGAATCCCTAAGACCCTAACCACCCTACCGCCACTCATAGGTCGGACCTCTTCGTCTCGAGCATTGACGTCGATTCATCGCGGAGACGTGCGTCATGATGATAACAATATAAATAAATTACAAATAAAATTAATAATACTGTATAATTGTTGTATGATTGAAAAATTGATTTTTTTCTGATGCGGTCCTACTGCGTTACCGCTAATCACGTGCTCGTCTGCGATAACGGAGTCGGTTTAATTGGCTAATAGCGGCAATATAGGTATGCTGACTTAAAAACCTAACAAAATAATAATTTAAAAAATATATAATATGAACGAGCTTATAATTCTGAAACAGATATTCCTTAACGTCAAATTGGTATTAGCTGTTATCGGCAGGCGAGCCATTTTTCCGTTCGGGTTTAATTGTTTTAGGTCCATAAGGTTTATGACCTATTGATAATATTTTCGGTGCATCTTTGTCTGTTTTCGTGCTGTGCAAACACAATAACGAAAAATCATCTGTACACACACACTCGTAGAAATAATATAGAAACCTCTTGTTTGTCGTTTTATTCTCTCCTTTTCTACCCGTCCCCATATCCACTCGAAGGGTCGACCGAATCTTCGGGTGGTATTAGTCCTACACAGCAACCACCTGTTGGATCCCCTTTGTGTGCTCGGCAAGGGTCCATACCGCCCCCTCCCGCTATCGTTATACTTCGTCTTTCTCACATGCACAAAGCATAACAACCGCCGTATGTGCAGACGAACATTTTCTATTCCAACAGGTTTTTTTTCAATCCCCATGCACCACACGGTTACATGAGCGCACACGTGATTATATAACTGATAATGTATCGTACGGTTTTAAAGGCCAGAAAAGTTTTATTGGTTGCCATTTGACATTTTAGGTACGTATTGTATGTTGTGAAGGCCACCGCGTTTGTTCGATTGTAGTGTGTTTGTCCCTACTAGTGCTGAATATATTCGACCAATTGGCTGTTGTGTTTACTTCGTTACTGTAAGTGTAGTATGGTCTATAATGGTACACACTTGCAATACTGTACACAAGTTTATATTACCTTGGGGCTTTGACAATGATTCTCTCTCGCTGGTTGCAATTTCAACGTATAAAATCAATAAGACTCGAACATTTTAAAATTTTCAGTAATGGAGATGAAGCAAATTTGCATATAAAAATAACAATATCTTTATTAAAACGGTTTAACTATCATACTCAATAACGAGCAGGTAGAGCGATAAACTCTTAAGGTCACGGTAATACCGAACGTTTTATAGTATGATATCTCCTTTTATTTTTATCGATTTCGATAGCTTATCCTCATTGCGTGTTTACATTTTCGCTATTTACACCGTGTAAGTGCTCCAATCAAAATCCCTAATGCGATAAGATAATAATAATAATAATAATAATAATAATAATGATTTCGAATTGTTGAATAAGTAAATTAACCGCCGTTCGTATGATTTCATAAAAATCGAAAGTGGTCACGGTTCGAGACTCCTCCGTTATACGTCAGTCTTCCGGTTTTCTCTGCTCTTGGGAAAACCGTTAAGACAATGTTTCACCAAAAACAAACAGACGACCACAATTTTCTCATAAATCCTATTTTCACGTTTCAATCCCCATAATCGATAGCCAAACACGGTTTTTGTACACTCTAAATAAGTTTCAAGGTATAAATACGAAAGAAACTATTAGGCTGGGGCTATACACGGCGTATTCCGCCGCGTTTCGAACGCCGCGTATTCCGCATCGTTTTCCGCTGCGTTTTCCGTCGAATTAAAAACGCATTGGTTTAAATCGGAGCAGCTATACACGACGGGTGTAATACGCCGCGTTTTCCGCGGCGGCAAAAAACGCCGGTCGGCTTGCGTTTTCCGCCACGGAGGAAAACGCGGCGTATTACGCCCGTCGTGTATAGCTGCTCCGATTTAAACCAATGCGTTTTTAATTCGACGGAAAACGCTGCGGAATACGCGGCGTTCGAAACGCGGCGGAATACGCCGTGTATAGCCCCAGCCTTATCTTTAAATGATATTGGATTAAAAAAAAAACATACATTTTCAAATGTACGATATACCATCATGTCAACGACCCGCATGGCGCATGGCGCATTGTACTAAACACAATGTAGTCTCGTACCTACTTATGGTTCTACACCTCCTAGTATTTAGGTAAACGAACAGCGATAAATTAACGTTTTTATTTGGTTCAAAGAAATACTATGCGTTTCATACTATGCGTGTGTCGTCTGTGGGGGCCGATCGCGTGTTAAAAATCGACTGAATAATGTTCAAACACAGACGTTAGGTACTGCTATTGGTATATGGGTTTATGTTGTTTGTAGTATCCGATGATCAATTATACCTACTAATACTACATAATATATGTATCGTACATTTTTGAAAAAACAGCAATAAAAATAAGGACAAACGATTCATGGTTTGGGACGTTTAGGTTATCGAACACGTCCTTGCCCCCGGGGGGGTCACACGTGTTAGAGAAACAAGAGAAAGGAAATTCGCTACATGACCAGGAAGTTGTCGTCGCCGCCACCATCACCACCACCACACCCCGAACGTGAACCGTACTGATACCCGTCTATCATTAGTATAGTGCGCAGCGCGGCCCATACATTAATAACACGTGGGCAGCTGCAAGCTCAAACGAATTTCAAATAAATAAAAATTGCTACACATTTTATTTTTAATTTTTAAACGTAACCAGCTTGTAACAAAAACGACGACGTGGTTGGAAAAATAATACTCACGAGACCCAATACTCACTCCTCCTTCCCTAGTGAATTAAAAACATACATATCCCGTATATTTGAATTTTTATTTTTAATATTATCATTATTAGGTATTATTAAATTATGTATAAACGCTATCCCGGTAGTGTTTACCGCTGCGTATAATTGCACACACAAGCACATGACCTTGTCACTAAAAAATCGTACACACAAGAAGCCGCCCGTCCGTCCTACATACATATTATAATGTAAGTGTGTGTGTATAATAATATTATATAGGTACGGGAATAGTTTGTATACGGTGACAATGGGTAATCATTATCAATTCAATATCGTTTTGGGTTAGCTCTTAATTTGACTTTATCTTCGCTTGTTGACGTTACGTTGCTTTTTTCGCGAGCGCATTTCGCGGATGACATACATTTTGCACACGGGTACATCTTTTTTTTCTTAAAGTTTGAATTTTTATCATTAGTCATTTGTTTTTGACTAGAATATTTTATTTTTTCGCTTTCTTCGTCCTTCCCGAAGTTGTCGCGTAATCGCATATATTTATGTGTGTGTGTGTGTGTGTACGACCACGGTATGTTTGCATCGCGTGTGTTTGTGTCTGTGTGACGTGTTTCCCACGACAGCGACATAGTCGGCGACGTCTTGAAGGGAATAAAAATAGATTAAAAGAGAGAATACTGATGTAATGCATAAACGTCATCGTAATTTTTTTCGGACTTATCGGTGTGGGACACAATAAACGATGATAATTTTTTTTTTCTTTTTTGTTACTACACGTGAAAATATTGTGTGTGCGTGTGGAGTATCGCAACAGCCTTATGCAACAGCGTTCAAGACCGCACCGGTTATATTTTCACTTTCTAAACACTGACCGTGTCCGTTTGTTGTAATATCTGTGTCTGCGCATATTTTCGTTATTAGACAAAAAAAAACCAATATAATAGTAAAGAATGTAGTCACGGTATAAAAACCAGGCAAAACGCCCACAGATGACAAAATAGTATCATGGAGAAAAATTGTCTTTGTTTTGATTTCGGACATTTTTGTTTACATGAAAGAAAACACATTGTATACGGCCGTTCAAAAAACGTATAATTATTATTAATTTTTAATGAAAACAAATATATTATCTTACTAACAATATTATATTATTATCTTCAGATTAGAACATATTATTATGATCACTGATTACCCATCTCTGGAATTACTAATGTACGCTTTATAATAGTTTTATAGTATTTGTTGTTATAAAGGTCTAGCCCATTTTAGTCTATCCCTAATTTGTTAAATATAATAATTATAATTTACTGGTCGATTAGTCCGTTGTATACGCAGTTACTCAGAAAATTAGTAGGTCACTATATCAATAATATGTTAATGTCAAATAAATGAGTAAAATTGAACTATTTAAATGTAAATACCCTGTTATTATATTTCTTGCTCCTTCGAAAATGGCGGATATCGAGCACTATCCGAATATCGAACATTATAATTTACAAGTACCTACTGACATCTTTTTAGTTGAAATTTTGTTCATATAGTTGACTTGTATTCTTCGTTCTAAGCGTGTAATCTTTGAAATAAAATAAATCAAAGAATTTATTTTATAAATAATAATTTACAACTGTGAGGATTGGCAGTTATGAGTAATGTCTGTATATTATGCGTTTGTTAGTTCGACTTTTATGTTTCCCTTATCTCGGTTATAGACCATCATCTGCCGAAAAGAAAAAAAACACAATACAATTATTGCTTATAAATTACCATTGTAACGTGTGCGATGTTTTTGCCCGTCTAGACAGATCCCCGAATACGTAGTTTGTACCTATTTAGATAATGACCGGATATATAATATGAGTGTGTGTTTAATACTATAATGAATAATATGGATGCGGAACCCTCCGTCTAGTATACTGAAAATGATAACATCAATTGCAATAATATTATCGGAAGAAATTTGAAAATAAAGACGATATTTTTTCTTTACATTTTTGACGCGTTTGAAATGTTTGAACCATGTGTTTAGGCGACGGTTGTGAATACAAATAAATCTCGTGTGCGACGTGTTGTCTAAAATATCATTTTTTATAACCTTGTGATATTAATATGTATGCTACGTGAACCTGACAATTAATGTAACATATCAATTCGTGTATTTCCTTACGAACGTACTTGCATTGTGATTTTACATTTACAACGAGAAGTATTCATTTTTTCTGTACGTTTCAAAATATTCGTTGAATTAATGTTTTACCACAGCATAATAATTATTATGTACAGTTTGCAGATAAATCATTATCAGCTATCTCAAACATATGCCGATGTGCCATGTGCGGGAAAAATGTTATTACAGTATTACACACGTTGTAATTTTACTTGAGCCTAAAAACGATAAAAAAAAATTTTATAGTACATTATTCTTCTTTAAATCTCGCAGTGTCTATTATGGGAATATTGTTCTCAAACAAAAAATATGTTAAGGTATTAATACAATATTTCACTCGATCCATAAAATTAAAAATATATCTATAAAATATATAACATTTTGAATTAATTTTGAAAAATAAACCTATTAAACAATAGGTACATAATATAGACAGTTGGTCGATTAGAATAACATATTACAGGCAGTTGGTCGATTAGTATTTAGTATATTATGTAGGCGATTGAGTGGTTCTGTAATCTGTAGTATTAATGTAGTTATTGAACTAGGCAAATTATTGTTAGGGAATAACAGTTATAAATTATAATTATTGTTTTATCTCGGAAATTAATAATTGGTAACCTTGTTTAGACAGATTTTATTTTCGCTAATAACCCATTGTAAAGTGGAATAACTGCATTAATGGTAAATTAAAAACCTGAGCCTGTATATTGGCATGAAATCTTTCGTTGTATCTTGCATAATATACGAAAGTACAGAAACCAAACTATAGGTAAACATAGAAAAAATCAAAAAACTCTTTTGTAATATTTCCAAACGAATAACTTGATACCGGTCCCCGTGTGTGCAAATGTTGTAACTTGTAATACGATGATCGCGTTATTATAAAATTAAAATAAAACTAGGTTTCTCTTTACGCACCGCATCGCTCGAGTACCTACCTATATTAATAATTATATAACATTTATTATATTATAAAATAAATAGGCACTCTAGTCACCTCTCACGTTTCTCCCTACCTACCAGTCCGAATTATGTACTAATCGTAGCTTATAAAAAATAATATTATATACAAATTTAATTATATTTTTTCTTTTTTCCGCAGACACAGAATCGACCGCGCGCAGTGGCTACGGAAGTGGAACACTGGTGGCAAGAGATGGTGTCGTCGACAGGTAGCAGCAACAGTGGCAGCAGCAATCAGGGATCCGTGTCATCGGAACCCAGACGGCGCCAGGGACAGGGTCGTCGCGGTGGATCTGGTAAGCAGCAACAGCAACAGCAACAACCACAACTGACAGACGATCAACAGCCATTGCCGCCGCAGGCACCGATGGGCTCGCGGTACAAGACGGAAATGTGCCGTCAGTACATCGAGAAAATCAAGTGCGCGTACGGCGACAAGTGTCAGTTCGCTCATGGCGAACAAGATCTGCGCCCTGTGTTCCGTCACCCCAAGTACAAGACGGAACCGTGCCGCTCGTTCAACTCGGCCGGTTACTGCCCTTACGGTCAACGATGCCATTTCGTGCACAAGGGCGATGGTTACATTCAACCAGCGTCGCCTGCTTCGCCGCCGCTGTCCACCTCATCGTCGTCCGGCATCGGCAGCGATGGTTCGCTGGCCGACCTCGGGCTGGGCATGCTTGACAGCATGTTCACGCCGCCGCAGTCGCCCGAGGGCCGATTACCAGTGTTCAACAGGCTGTCCGGCTCTCCACCGGCCACCGGTGACGTGTTCTCGTTCCACGTGCCGACCACAGTCGTACCGCGTCGCCTCAGCGAACCAGATTTTGGTTTCTACGGGTTCTGAGCGTCATCTCCCCCCCGCCCATCGGCCGTTGCCACATTGTTCTAATTTTTTTATATATACCAAAACGTGATAACAGTCTTGTACATAGTTTAAATTATATTTCTCGTTAATTAATTTAGTATTTTTTTTCTTTTTTTTTACTACTTTAACGGCGTTCGTTTTACAGACAATTATTATGATATTATTCTGATGTTCCGAATTTTTATACTTACGCTTAACTTATGTAATATTATTATGTCGTATATGTACTGTATAGGTACTATACTACTATACTATGTAATCATTCCTATCGTATTCGCACACACACATACTATCTTTCTCCCACTACCTCTCACTCCCTCTCTCCAAATCACTCTCCCTCGCCCGCGTTCAAAAGAAAAAGAAACCGATAACTATACGCCCGTAACGATTTTACTCGATTTATTCTTATTAATTCTTATTATTATTACTTATTAATTATTATACTCGTATATTATTATTATTATTATTATTATGTTATTTAGCATTAGTTTTGGTCCGCGTTAACCGGTGCACCCCGTCGTACCGCGCGGGGTGCCGTTATTTTTATTATTATTATTTTTTTTTTTATAATTATTATTATTATTATTATTAATATTATTTTGACCGTACGTATATGAACGTGATTAAGTTTGGATGATCGTAATCGGTGGGCTATATGCGTTTTACGGGGAACATTTCTGGAGGATAAGGAACCGAGCGTCGTGACGTCTGATTGCAACCGGAAACTGGCCGGAAGTCGCGTTTTTTCGGATCTGTATCGGTGCTATCAGACTACCACGCCACTCGCGTTTTTCTCAGAATTTGTCCTTTAGAACGGTACTACCCACCGATCACGTCAGTACGTATTGCGTTCGTACGTGTGCGGCAAACCATTATTATTATTATAACTACATACTTTCATCAAACTGACTTCAATGTTATGATTATGATTATTATTATTATTATTATTATTATTATTATTTTTATTATTACTCCTCTCTTTTATAACTACTATTTACATAACTTAACTAAAAAAAAAAAAACTGTTTATTTATTTAATTATTATTAATAATATTATACGCACTCTGACCGACTCGCATAACAACTTTAATATTATTATATTTACTGTGTACATATAAATATACATACCACGCGAAACGTACCTATCATACGCGCCATCCATTCTATGCGATGTAACGCGTGTAAACCTTACGACGCAGGTGTGTGTGTGTGTGTGTGTGTGTGATTTTTTTTTAATGTTTCGTATTATAAAAATTAAACATTATCAACCCGTTTTGCTGGAACTCAATCAATTTAATTTATTCATCATTAATGTCTGATCCCGTATAAGTTTGTAAAAAAAAAAAAAAAAATTGCGAACTAATTTCATCTCCTATCCGTGTTCTACGCAGAATTAACTCAACTCGATTTAAAACTTATGTTTGTACATGTGCTCGTCGTGTGTGACTTATTTATCTTTTTATTTGTATTCGTGTGTTAAGCTCGTATTTACTATACTGTAGAATCGTAATTTATTAATTTATTATTTTGGCAGAACGTACCTCCCCAGTCGTTCTTTTTGTACTTTTAATATTTTTTTAAAAATCGATTATATTGAGTTTTTATTTATTTTTTTCTATATTTATGTATTTAGCCAACCCTCGTTAGCTACTCTTACACTGCTCTGCTGTTTGATTTATAACAAATTAATTACTTTTGACTTTTGATTATGTTGAAAAAATAATATTTATGTAATAAGTACACATTATTTATGTATTATGTGTGTTCTATCGAAATTGTACTTAATTATTATCCAAATGTCATCCTGACAAACCAGTTTTGTATTACTCTTATTTTTATTATTATTATATTATTATTAATATTATAACGTGTTTGGTTGATAGTGAAAACGAAAAAAGTAATAATAAAAATATATCGATAAAAAAAAAAAACCTCGCTTGTATTGTTTTATCACGTCTGTCTCTATAACCTCCTCTCGAGTGTGTGCTCCCATGGTAAAACTTGAATTACGGCTGTCCGGTTGTGCAGTGCTGTCGCCGTATAATAATGTGTTGGCCATAGTCACCGCTGCTATACCCACGCAACGAAATCGCTGTACGGTAACAGTATATTATTGAATAGCGTAGCGAATTATTATAGTTGGCCGCCGTTCTTTTCCACCTATATATAATTTTATAATTTATTATATGGTATTACACCATCGCTGTACACACCGACTGGCTGCAGCAGCGATCTAAGAGAAAGAGGAAGTGATTTCGAGGTAAAAACAAAACGCGCAGACACGAGTCCGCGGGAGAAGGAGGGGCACACCGGTAATGTGGATATCGGATGTATATTATACACCTCGATAGACTACAATAATATAAGGTGTTATTATTTGTATACAACAAGTATATCTATATATAATGGCGTACAGACCGGTATTGTGAATATAATGTATAGTATTGGTAGACGGTAGTGTTATAGTGAGATATAGTAAATAGTAATAGTACAGTATAGGTAGTATGGTGAACGGCTGTCTTACGTAATACGTGTTACGGACCGGATCGCTTGTGCCGGGGAAAGTGGTTTTTATCCCTATTACTTTTTAATCGCATCGTGTGCCCGAGGCTTTTCCGCGTCCATAGTCGTCGTCGCAACACGCACGCCGCAGTGATACGATGATATTGCGATTTGTGGTAGGTTGTTGGTATAATATAATATTATATACAAACAATATTATGCATGTACAGTATAGTGTATACATCCATCACACGAGCTTTATAGATATTTTACGTCCGCGGACGGGTTATTGACGGTCTCGATCGCCGGTTTATTTACAATCAGTTTCTTACACTTCATCATTATTGCTAGAAACGAGAACGTTAAATGTTCCCACAGACTTGTTCGACGCAAGCGTGGCAAGGTTTTTCGGTCGTTGTACGGAAAGGACTCACGCCCACTTTAATCCTATACAACGAATCGGTTTGATAAATAATAATATTAACTATGCAAAACTCGACAAAAAAAAAAAAAAAAAAACGTGTGAATTGTCTGCCAATCGATCGGTCCCGATTGCAATATTCGGCTGGCTATCTTTATGAGCGATTGTGTAGTGGATTTTACTGGTGTAGTTGTTTGGGTGTGTTGGTGGGGAGAAGAAGTGAGGGGAAATCACACTTCACACCTAATAAAAAAAGCCACGCGCTACTGTCGCTGCAGACTCGATTACTAAAATAATAATGATATAACCCGCGTTTCGTATTATATTATAAATTATACAATACCTTTAATACCTTTACAATCGGTAAAAATAATATTAGGTACCTATGAGTATGACGCGAAACTCTTTGAAAACCTGTTACTTTTGGTTTTTTCATTATTTACATAATATTTTTATAGGTATCACTTCAGGCCGGTGGAATAAGACAAGTAATACTCTCACATTAACAAATAACAATCAACGTCGCATTGAAATAAGTGCGCATGATATTAATTACGCACGTGTAAATACGCGTTATTCGTTCCAAAAATAAATAAATCAATTTCGAGCTCAACAAATTGCATACTTAAAATTGTATATTTTGTATTGCTTTCGTCGACGCCCTTATAATATGTTGTAACGCAAATTCATAATTGTTTTCAGTGGAAGGGATCCAAAATAATGATTTTTGATGCGAAGTGCTTATAATTATTTGTTCAATATTTATACGATCATTATTCATTACTAAATAAATTAAAATGTCGATTTGATTGAAAGTGGTTTTAGTCTCCCCCTCCCTCCCCCCCAAAAAACCTAAATTTTCGATGCCGGAATGGCAGTTGTACTTCATACCTATATTATTATACTTTGCGGGTCTTAAAACATTTGTTAATCCAGCCGAACATTATTTCGGGACGTTGAAAAATTGCATTTTAAGTTTTCAGCTCTGCCGTTGAATTACGACAAATTTTTCATATAAGAGAGCTCGTCGTCGTTAATGTTATAATATTTGCGAGACGATAAAATTTAATTGCATACAAATTACAACCATCATGTCTTTATACGAGAAAATTACGTTAATCGTTCGATACATTATGATTTATCTTATAATATTACATATTATCATTGTTATTGAACCTTAACGCGGTTTTTACGAGCGCACCCGACCTTATTTACCGTATACAACCATACAAGTTGTGTACTTGTTATTTAAATAGCAGTATCCTCATAATATAATGTCTTTTCGGAATGACGTAAAAAATAATTGGCACGATATGAACACATTGTATACGAATAAACGAATATGTGCGTGTATTTTAAGAAACATATAGGTACGTGTGACGTGTGCTATTTTAAATTTAATCCATTTCGTAGTAAAATATTATGTACAAATCATTGCTATTATTTTATTTATTTATCATACACAATTATTATTGTTATACTACGCGTATACCAACTACAGGCCACAGTGACGGGTGACCGGGGTACAACAATATAAGGGGTATAATATATCACACAGACATTTTTAACTAAATTAAAAGAGTTAATCTTCTGTTGAAACGACCGAAAACCGTCGGGATATAATATATCTAATATTATATATTATATGCAGGACTGACAGGATCGTCTTTTCAGATTAATACTTACATCATTAATATTTACTTAAACTAGAACTGAGTGTAGCGTTCAGAACTAAAGAAACTGTTATAAGTAGGTAGGTACATGGTACACAATTTTAAATTTAAGTTATAAATTTAAAGCATACAAAATACATAAACACAATTCATTATGAGCATTGTTCGAAACTGTTGCACATTAACGAATCATAACCACATATTTTGCATCGTTCACTACCGCACACAGTTTGTCTATTGTTAAAAATTAATAAAATTCGAAAATATCTCATGGCTATAAAATAGAGTAACTTTCAGGTAATCTTTTTTTTTTTTTTTAAAGGTAGAATAATATTTATGTAGAATCTTCTATTCAAATTTCTAATGTTACCTATGAAAAGAAAAACTTCCATGAATTTCTAACTGAAAAATAATTTACAACATTTGAAAAAATGTCTCACGTCTATTGATTGCTCAAAAAGTGTCAACATTGTTTGAATATTTTACCATGCATAGGAAAAGGTGATTTTAACATTTGGTGAAAATCTTGAGTGTCTGCGGTTATTCGTTTTTGAATTACAACAAAATGTAAAAAATCGATAGATGGAATTTCATTAATTTACCGATGAAAATCAATCTTAACAGTTTTAAATTCAAACGCTCATAAAAAATTAATGTTTCCGGTAAATATTTTCTTTTTTTAAAGTTAGAACAATTTGTGGGGAATCTTTTACTAGAATTTGTTCCAAAATTGATTTTGCGAGAAAATTACCATTTTTTCACTTTTTTTTTGTTTGTCCCGAAAACAAACATATCACATCGTACATATACAAATGTACAATATACATTCCATCGCTCCATTCTGATTTCAGAATCTAATAAAAACTATTAAGTATACCTAGGTAAGACGTATTTGATAATGTTTAAATTGGATCACATAATACGCATTTACATCCAAGAGTTTTCAAATATTCAATTACAGTTATTTCATTGTTTATGAATCAATTATTACATTTAAAATAGACATTTATTTATTCTTATCTACTTTTAGTGTTAACTTCCTCTACTATTTTAATTTTTTTATCTGGTTAATCCTCAGCGGCCAAGCTTATTAACTTTTACCTGCCCCTTCAGGTTCCGTAAAGAATCAACGAAATGTTATAAAATATGTACACTCTTTGGTGATTTTAATATAATATATTATATTTTTTAAATATTACTATGTTAGAAGAAACAAATAACATATATGCCATCATATATTTAAATGATTGGGGAGTATCTATTTTTTGTTATTTTTTGTTATTCTTATTATTTTCGAATAATAAAATACGTTGTTTATAATTACGGAGACACTGTCACAGTTGTGTTGCACAATATTTTGGCATACATTTGCTGATCTTCACGTGGTCACGGCGTCACGTAGTATGTATAACAGAAGTTGCGTAATTTATATTTAATCGAACACTGATAACGTATACTGTTCCAATGGGCAATGGCAATGAGTATCTTAAAATGTCTTATCTCAAAACTCTTTTTTAACTTATTACACATCATTATCGTTTTTCACAGGCTGCAAAAGCGTTTGATTGATTCTGTGAAAAAAAAAATACAAAATATGTTTTGTGACTTTCGTTTTACGTATTGATGTTTGGTATATGCGATCAACAGTGTATTTGACCCTTGTACCTAAATAGGTAAAGAATAACGACTAATTATTATTACTTATATTAACAGTAAACAAAAATATTAGCACCAGCCACCAAGCATATGGCCCATTTTTTTTTTTTTTTGTAATAGGTAATGATAAACTCTCAATGTTTTGCATCACGGACTCTTTTTCGACCTGTAAAAACCATCAATTTGTAATATTTAAATTACATTTGTATAATATTAAATTAATAAAATGCATAATATACAATTGAATCTTCTGAATTTGTTATTGAAACAAATTAACATTTTTTATGTGATTAGTTCTCAATTACTCATGGTTGATGGTACTACTTCAATTTTCAACGAAAGTAGACCTGCAATTTTGGCAATATTCGTCTTGTATAAAATAAGTATCTGTATAATTATATATATTATCTCCAAAAATATTTAATATTTCTGAATATTATTCAGTTTAGTTTTAGTAGTCCACTTTATGGTCTATATCATATATATAAGAATTAGAAAATTATTAGTTATTACAATAATATTGTAAAATAATTAATATAATAAATAATAATTAATAAAACAAAATATGTAATTTAAAATTGAGAATCATTTGTCAATTGTCAATAATGTTAATTTTAGATATTCATTTGATTATTAGGTATGATTATTTGATGTAGAGTTGGTTTACATTTGAGTATATTAACATAATATTATAGCTGTGTTATTCTTCGAAACTATAAAAGATAAAAAAAATTACATATCTAAATATCTGATTGTATTCATTGTTTTGATAAAGAGTATACAAATATAGTTGAATAATTGTAGCAATAAGTTATTCAGAACAATTGAATTACGTACACGGGGTACATAAGTACATTAATATATTCAATAGAACAAATCTATATAATTGTTTCATGATATGAACTAATCGACTGACCGGGTTTTGCGTACAAGTGTATAACCTACTGTCCTGCTTATACTACCTAATTTGTAATTACATAAAACTTTTATATTTCACCTCTAAAATCAGTGGTCTGATTATCTTGTATTACTGTAAGTTTCTGTATTCTGTGAAATGTGATTAAGAAATATAACTAACGCATAATACTAATAGACATATTTTATATATACAGTCATACAGATTAAGTATACTTAAATCTTACAAGACTTAAATATCGTATAATAATATACTTATAAGTTATAATTTACTTAATATATTATCGTAAATGATTTATATTTTGTATTTAATCTATGGTATAGAATACTTACAAGTTACATTAATACTACAGAAAGCTACTTACGAGTTACATTTCCTCTCATACAAACATACAATTAATATTAGGAAATAACAATTTTCAGATGATATATTTTTTCTATTCTTGATCCAGCATCAACAACTATAAGGGAAGTAATGCGAGCTTACAAAAATTACTGAAAATATATTATTATGGTCATGTTACCTCTTACCTATATGTTGATAGATTTTGGAAAGGTAATTAAAAATTGTTTGCATCTATCTTCCAGTTGGGTTCAAAGATTCATTTAGATTATCAGGAATTTCGAAGTTCTCGTTAGTGGACAAGGTGTTAACTACTGTTTATCATCTTAGGTACCTATACGCTGATGACAATCAATATACACGTACGTGTTGCCAGACCCCCCCCCAAAAGAAAAATCTATGAACAAACTATACAGATATTTAGCACGTAATTCGCACAAATTCGCACGCCTAGTTTGAAAATTCGCACGACCTTCCTTCCCCTCCAAAAACAAAAAATCATGGGGGGCAGCAACACGTTTTGCCAGCAGCCCCCGGTGGTCAAAATTAACATTTTCGCAATTTTTCTTCTGCAGACATTTAGCACGTAATTCGCACGAATTCGCACTCGAAGTTTGAAAACTCACACGACCTTCCTTCCTCTGCAAAAAAAAAAATTCATTTTTGTCAAGATAGATTTTTTATTCAATCAAGATTTTTTCCATTGTACTTAGATTATTTTTTATTAAATACAGTTGTCTATTTAGTTTTTTATTTAATATTGTTTTTTTTTTATAAAATATAGCTTTTTATTTAATATAGATTGTTTATTAAAAATAGATTATTTTTTATTAACTACAGGTGTTTTACTAAGGTTTTTTTTATAGATTTTTTATTTAACTAGACTATATTTTAGGTTATACACACTCTTGTCATTAAATATTTTTCTAAACTTACCATTATAATCTTGATTGAATAAAAAAGGCTAGTTGAATAAAAAATCTATAAAAAAAATCCTGAATAAATCATCTATAGTTAATAAAAAATAATCAATTTTTAATAAATAAAAAACCTTAATAAAAAAACTGTATTAAAAAAAAAAATAACGTAAGTAGAATAGAAAACATTTTGATTGAATAAAAAATCTATCTTTATAAAAACCTTAAATATCTGTATAATTTGTTTATAGATTTTCCTTTGGGGGGGGGGGTTTGGCAACACGGACGTACAATATATCTAATATTAGTAATAACAAAAACATTTATAAATAATTATACGATACACAGTACAACCAGTACTGTTTGACCAGTCGGTAAAGAACTGGGAGGGTGGGCCAAATAATTTACTAACTAAAATCAAAATCCTGAGCCCCCCATCCACTGCTCATCAGTTAAAATATATTTTTATTATACTTATACTTGATTCTTTGTTTTTAGTACTTTTTAGTTTTTACACAAGTCTTATCACAAGATTCATTTTATGGTTTAGAAACAAATTATGGTGGCAAAATGATACCTTTGCTCCCCCCCACCCCAGCCATTAAGCCACTGCATTTGACTATTAATTTATCCAACTTTGGAATTTGTGATAAAGATACACAATTGTATCTTTTATACTCGATATGTATTTAATGTTGTGTTTCAATCGATGTGAAAAGCGAATACCTAGTATGTTTGTATTTATATGGCGTGTTTAAATTTAAAATAATATTGTATACAATTTAAGTACATAGATTAAAGTAATATTATATTTATCGAAACCTACAATTTATGCTTTGTAAAAAATGTTTTCAAACTCTCCAATCGACAAATCAGCTGTATTAATATTAGATTTTATATCGTATACTATATTACAATATATATATATTTAATATTACATATATTTCTATCTTATAATAAAGACGCTCCTTTGTAATATTATGTCGCACACTCGCACGTGCAACCACGTGGCAATCAAATTTGAATACACGCCAAATTGTTTCTTTTTTTTTGGTTCCCTTACCAAATATTTTTTTAATAAAACCAGTTTTATTGCTGATTCTGATGAAGTTCGATGTAATATCCTACATCTGGAACAGAAAGACAATTTTCTATTTTATAATACACATATAAACATAAGACATATAGTACACAGATAATGTTATATTTATATTATAGGTAAATATTAAATTATATATAAAATTCAGGTGCACAATATTCTTTTTTCCAATCAAATCTGTAAATATTTCTTGTAGAAGACCATCGACAATTCTCAATTGCCGACCTACATTTTATCACGATGTTATAATGTCATCGGACATGATAATCGTGGACACAGTCATTATTTTTACATCACCATCAGGCTTGAGCAACAAAAAAAACGTCGACACTTTCGATATTTGCGACACGATTTGTATTTTATTTCCGTGTTCAACTTCCGATAATATTCTTGAATTTATCGTACACGAATACACGATACAATATCATAGCGACGGTCTTGTAATAAATAGGTTACGTATACAGTACACATAATCGTGTATAGGCTATTAAACGTGAATTAATTTCCACTGATTTAAATTTAAATTTATTCTTTTTGTTTTATAACTGAAACATTTTGACATCGAGACTTATGATAATATTTATATTGATGTCGACGCCTGACGGTGCGTTGTTTTTGTTCAATATATTATTTTGTCTTTTATTTGGCCTTTGGGTATGATTAGAATTTAGAATAAAAATTAGACATTCAATAAAAAAATATGAATACAAATTACAATAACAGCCAAGTACTTGAATACTTACCATTTTATTATTATGATGATCTTATTTTCTTATCTTCTCTCTTCGTTACGTAATAATACTAATAATAATGTAAATTAAATCCTAAATGGATTTTTTTCCACCTCAAAATAAAAAAAAAAAGAAACCTGTTAAATTAGTATTATATGAATATTAATCTTAGTTTATGACTTTAATCCAATAGGTTTTTCATATAATATTAAAAATGCACACTCTATAGCTGTGTTCATACATCCTTTTGTATATTGTTGCGGTTATTAGTTGATGATGTTGAAATAATTCAGATCGATATTGACAATATTAAAATGTACTATCATTGATTATAATTTATAAATATAAAATAAAATATGTATTATTATGTAAAGTGTAGTTTTACATAACGTACCATGATAGCTTTGTGTAAAAAACAACATAGTAGAATTCCATGAAAATTTTTGGATGATTCCGTGTTTTGCAAGTTATAGGTACATGTATATTATTTATACACGCTATAACTTATATGATGATAGATGATAGATACGTTATTAAATTATTATATGAGAAGGTATGTAATTATATGTAAATCAAATAATATTTATTATTTAACTACCTTTCCAAAGCGTGAATTCAGAATTTTCCTGTGAGAGTGGTTATTTAAAATGTTTTCCCTATAGGCACCTGCACTCCTGAATAATATACAGTATAGCAATTAAACATGTAATTATAATTTATAATTCATGTTTATCTACATTCCAACTATATTATACATTGTAATATATCAATGCACTTACTAGAACTAACTGTTTACGTACATATTTCATACTGGGTAATTATAAATAATAATTTATTTGGCAACAATATTAGGTATAAGCTATTATCACTAATTTGGAATGATTGTTTTTGATACCTATTAATATATATCCTTTCAGAAATATTTTCAATTTATTATCGATTTAATATTATAAAAAATGCTCATGGAGGTTTTGAATCTGAAGACCCCCATGGCTATGCAATTATGTTCAAATAAATAAACAATAATTACAGATTACGTAGAAATCTTTTTTAGCAACTGTCACAAACAAAATTGATTTTCTCAAATTTATAACGATAAAAATGTATAGGTATATTATTTCCAACACGTTGCCTGTTTTTCTGACGTCCTCATACAGTCATACCCATTTAGTTGACGACAAGTCGGTAATGTAATCTGTTTTATTTCGATACACAAGTAAGCAACACACGACTGACTATAAAACGACTTTCTATGAAACTCAAATATTTTGTTTATTCGGCCGTGAGCGCAGTTTCGCCGCCAGACTTTCGGTCCTAATAGGCGATTCTGTAAAAAAAAGCACTATATTATACCCATTACCTGTTACTCTCGTGATAACTATCGCAAACCATTTACTCGTAAACTGTTATTGATATTGTTACAATTAATATTATCGACTAAATCTCTATATAATAATACTATAATATGGATATATAGATACATACTACATTAGGTATGTAGTTAATCTTATATAATGGAAAGGCACATGGTCACAAGCTCACAACTCACATTGACATTGGTTATAGTAATAAATAACTATTACACTGTAGGTACTTCAAATGTATGCTTATGTCTGTGAATTGAATTGATAACCAGCGTTTCTCCAATTATAAAGTTATACAAATATAAAATAACTTGAGCAAAAAGTACCTGTCCATTCATAATATTTTCCATATTATACCTATACTATTAGTAAATTAAAATAAACGGGAGCACTATTATACTATTAAGTATATCATATTAATATCAATTTTTTTTAATTTATGAAAAAAAAGGCAAATTTAAGTCAGACTGTCAGAATTATATTTCATTAGGTATAATAAATATTAAATTCATCATTCAATTATTAAATCATTTAAATTGTTTATATATCTTCTCTTCTAAATTAGTCTATATTTGAATTTTGTTATTTATTAAAGTAAACTTATTTATTTATTTTAATAATAAATGCGGAACAAAATAATAAGTAAAATATGTATCGGTTTTTTATTGGTTTTATTTTATTTTCGTTATTTGATATTTGTTTTCTCATTTAATTATTATAATAGAAAGTGAAACATTACTATTAAAAAACAAACCGGTACCGAAATGTATTTAAGGTTCTAATTTTCTATGCAAGTGTTCATATTTTTATGACAATATACTCAAAAGAAGAAAAAACTAGGAAGTAGTTCTACTGTATAGTATAGGTTTAGCTTACCCAACCTATATATAGTCATATAGTAGGCCCATCTATATCTATAGTAGCATCTGTATGTGTTACATTTGAATTCATTGATAAATCATTGCAAACGAAAAATGATTCTGAGCGGACATGGTATATGTCGCTGCTCCGAAGAATCTTGTATTTATTAGAATTAATAATGTTATGCATTTTTAACTAGAACATAATATTTGGATAATTATATAGATATAATATATGGATAATATTTAGATAATTCGATTAAAAAACCTTTTTTTTTTTTATTTGAACTTTAAGTGCTTTAGAATAAAATATATTTAATTGCTGTAAATACTTAACTTAACCTAGCATATTCTAATAACTTTTGAAGAACTTTGTATTTAATTTTCACTCACAAGCCAAAATATTATCATACATAAATCATAAAAAACTACGAAAAGTTACAAATTTTAAATACATACAAATAACACAAAAAGAGCCAACATTTTTGGAATTTATATCATATCAAGAAAATGTTAATATGAAAATATATGGTGAAAATATAAAGTATCTACAATACTTCATTTTTAAGTTGCAAGAAAAAAACAACTTACTTTATGTTCGATAATAATTAATTTTATATTTCTTTATAAAAAAAGGTCTGATGTATGAAAGTATGAAACTACGAATGTATGATAAATATTTACTTTATTTTCAAATAATTACTAAAATGTTTGTTTATAGATAAATATATATACAGTAGGTACCTATATAATATATAACAGACCGAAATTTTTAGATTTCAAAACTTTCGTTAGTTACGGAAATTTGAACATGATTTCAAAATAAAATATTACGTTAGTAATAATCAATCAATACAAGCAAATATTTTGGATTTTTTTTAACTAGTTGTTAAGTTAATTCGACCGAAACTAGCAAAACCGTAAACGGTTTATGGAGTTCGTTTCAACATACAACGTATTTTTCTTAAAATTCGCTACACAGAATTTAACACAAGGTTAAAAACACTCTCAGTCGGCTACAGGTAAACGCGGAAATGGAGAAAATGATAAAAAAAATTTATTTTAAATTTTTTTTATACAAAAATCAGTTGTGAAATAGTTAAGTTGATCTTTGTCAGAGCATGACATTGGACGTGTTTATAGTTTATGCTAATACAAGTTAAAAACCATAACTTGTGGGATCAAATACAACAGTAATTATTTAAGGACACTAAGACTATTAATTTTATTATAAGACACAATTATTAAGTAGACCAATTATATGATTAGACTATTAAAGTCATTGTTTCATTCTACCATACTTAAATCAGCCTAGAATGAAAAAGTTCTATCTTATTTTTTGAACATTTTCAGGAAATAAGATTCAAAAATCTAAACATTTATTTCTCAATCACTTAAAACAAATGAACATTAGATAGACTTAGGCTTCATATAATTACAACTATTGTCATCCAATGAACTAATTAAATATAAGCGTTTATAATTATATAAATATAACTTTAAAACTAACTTTTGATAATTTGATTATGTTCTACAGATATAGAACATTTTTTACCTTTTAAAAATGTATAAACATATTGGTAGGAATGTTTTTATTCTTCTTTCTTATTAATCACAAATATTTTATTGATTTACTGAATAGAACTTTTTTATTTCATATAGGTACATTTTTAAAATAAAAATACTTCCAATTGACGAAACATTTTCTATTATATAATTCATGTCAAACGGTCAAATGATTTGAAGTTTTATTAATAAAAATATGCCTGTACACCTTTCCCAATAAAACTATAATATTGTACAAGAAATTAAACTAATTGTTATTTATTTTATTTCTTATTTTTACCTGAAAAATGATAAACTATCATAGAAAACTGTCAGACCACATTAAAGCTATTTGGAAAGCTTCAATAGGTACCTAAGTTCTACCAATTGTATAGCAGTATTTAAACTCTGTAGCTTACTGTTTACAGTATAAATGTATAATACAGAATACTATGTATAGACTATAGACTATTAGCCATAAGATATTAGTTACATTTTTATACAAATTACATTTTTTTTTCAATCATTACTTATAAATTATAATATACTCATTGTACTCATCTCTATTTCTAAACTTGCATGTCTATAGCATTAGAGGTACTTACTTCACTAAACTTGTATATTCTTAAAATATTAACTAAGAAAATTATATCATTATTATCAAAAATGAACACTTTAAATTTTAACAATATATAGGAGGTAGCAATCATTATATGTATATTAATAATATTGTATGTTTATAATTTATATAAACGTGACAAGATTGTTTGATGTATTTTTTTATTCTTATGATCTTTATAGTGTATAGAACCTATATATTAATCACTCTTCGTTTTATAATTAATCTGGTTGACAATATTATTTGCAGTATCACATAATTGCCTCAAATCTTAATGGTGTAATACAACGATTAGCATATTTTAGCCTGATTAGGTTTAGGTACTTTTAGCCTTTATGTATAGGTATCCCGTTAATGGGTACCTATTCATGATCTAACTATGTCGTATATAATAAATATCTGGTAATTTAGAGTTATTTATATTGAACGGTGGTTATAATTTATCAAATTATTTGATTATATTGCATCATTGGTTTCGGATCAGTCATTTCTCATTAGTCATTATAGACACGATAGATATATTAAATTATATGAAATTTAGTATCATGTCTGTATAATCATAAAATGATAAAATAATTGTTTAAAACCTTTGATCGAAAGTAACTCATTATAAATGTTATCAAATGATTAATCGAAGACCCACCTTTTATTTTTAACAATTATCGATGTATACTATTATAATATGTGTACATCGTATATTATACTGGCTTTTACGGTTATTGAATCATTTGGCAAGTACAATAATTAGGTATTAATTATTTAAAGACATAATATTATTACGATACCCGGTACCTATACTTTTCATGAAAACGTTATCAAAATATTGTATGAGCTATAGCTATATAATATGCCTATATCGTTCGGCGTTCCATGAAAGATTACGTACAAACAAATAATAAGTAAATAATAAATAATAAACTAATAAGTGTCTGATACAGTCAGTGACGCAAAAAGCCCAAACAATAAATTTTTAGGAGGAGTTTACAAATTAATAACTTTACAATAAAATAATATAGGTATAAATTATACATATTAAATTCATTACAAATTAGATAGATAGGTATTTGCAAAATCATTTCTTAAATTAACTGAAAATGTTTTTCATGATAATTTATTATTCTATTTAATAACCAAGTATAAGAGACAAAAAACAAATAATCATATTCCAATAAACATAATTTGTACACAAACTAAATAACCTTGGGCACCGAATATATTGTTCTTTTTGAAGTTTTTGCTTGTAATCTCATTTATATTATTGGATCAATATGAATGTCCTGGTGTTGGTACTTTTGAGCTCATTTAATTTTTTAATGACCTATAGTATTCATCGGCGGAACTAAGAGTATTTTTACTTCAATTTGCATAACTCCACCCAAGTCCGTCGAAAAAAAGCTAATCATATGTTAATATGTACCTATAATAATTATTAATTCAAATTACATAAACTATATTATATAATATGTATTATTATTTTGAATTTTAATGGGGATTGTTGGTTATTTCAGTTTTTGCAGAAACAACCGTAGTGACGTAATATAAAATATGATTGGTTCTCTTTCTTTTATGAAGATTATAAAACGCACAAATTATAGACGACCATGTCAACATAATATAGAGCCAGTGGTTAATACGTAATAACTAATAAGAATTTATAACTGACTTTGGAGTCTTCAAAAATATTTGTTTTCCATCTTTTTGTAGAAAATACCCAATTACAACGTTTTATAGTTTGCCCCTATGTTCAAAAAATCAGTAATTTAGTAAATTAATTAGCTGATTAGTTCATTGTTTATTTATAGATTAGTTTATTATTTTTTAGTTTTTATATGAAATATATTTTGAGGGAACGCAAGAGGAGAGAGCTTTCCTACTAATTTTATTTTTTTAGAGTACCCCTAGCCCTTAATAATACTAGTATATATGAACACAGCATCAGGCGGGGCTGATGGGGGGGGGGGGTAATCGCCCTTGTAAGTCGTGTAATGTTCTGTTTTTGCTAATAGATAAAACATGATATAAATTGTGTTGATTGTTAAAAGTGGTATTTAAGACTAAAATGTCCCCTCCCCATGGTATTGACCTCAAGACGCCCCTGCACAGCTTAGAGTAGTGTATATACTATGGAATATATTGGATTTAGACACTCAATATTAGTGATTAGTTATTACTTATTACGTACCTATTAGCTATTTTCTAGACCAGATTAGATAGCATGGCATCGAGTCATCCTTCCACCTAACCCTCAGTGCCGAGAATACGATTTATTTCAAATGGGCCGGGGGGTAATTATAATGAGTAATAAGTAATAACTAATAAGTAATAATACATTTGGACAGTTGTCAACAAGTGAAGTAGATATATATATACAATACTAATAAACTATAAAGTGTTTTTAGTGTTGCAATTACCCAGGTAATTAACCATGAAAACGACGATGATTGTTGTTACGCATTTCATTTGTGTTATTATTATTGAATTCGTTTAAACTAAGTATAAAACCACACGTAAATAATATAATATAACGTATACAATAGACGTTTTAATGTATTATTATTATTGAATGATTGTTCACCTCGGTACCTATATAATACTATTGAAATCACATTATCACGTCTGAATGTCTGATTGTGTAAAAACGACAAATGTTATGGTTTTGAAGAATATAAAACTGTCCTACTAATTATAGGTACCTACATATAGCTTCTTGTTAAATTTGCATAGTATTGTTATAATTTAGCTAATTGCAATGGAATAATTATATGCATTATTAGCGAATAATACAACTGTACAAGTATCATGTAGGTGTAAAGTAGTTACATAAGGTGTGTGTAATCTGCAACCTGTATATATTATTGAATATTGATAAATAATAAATATTATATAGCCATACCTACAACTATAAGTAAATAAACCTATAAATTATAAGGTAATGATGCAGGACTGCTGAAAACAAAATAAATAAATGCAATTAAATGCTAGATAGAAAAAATCAATCCAATTAAGAATAATTTGACAAAGAGAAAAGTGAGAATAGTGTTGACCGTTAAATAATTAAAATATGTTCATAAAATAAAAATCAAGTCTAAAAGTAAAATAAACATTGGAAACATTGGATGTACTATTGTAATTTGATACTTCTGTAATTCATAGGTGAAGGTAAATTATTTTATTGCTTAGTTTGTATAGTTTTAAATTAATATTTTATTTATGTGTTTGACGTTTGTACTTACAGTCTAGACAAACTTGTAGGAAATAAACTTTATTAACTATATTTTGTGTGTATGATAATTTCTGACCAGTTTTTCTGCATTTCTGCATTTCTTTAAACTTTGTAACCTCGGCTTTTATTGTTGACGGATAGTGAGCTACCTAACTACCTAATACAATTTTATTGGTCATGTTTTTTTTAATATTCCATAAGTACCTACCTACAAATTCAGTCTGGTTGGTAGTTACATATAATTGAAGTATTGAACACTTTACATATCACTACGTACTGTTTCCATTCCGTTTCGTTTTACGTATAGGCAGGGCTGCGTTTAGAATTTAGGTGCTGGAAATATAGGTCATAACTGAGCTCTAATTTAATGTAATGGAACTCTGAGAGACTAGTTGGACGCACTAGTAAATAGTAAAAAATACTATTTAACGTTTAGGTATAGTAGACTATAGACAAATTAAATATTAGGTACCTGCCCTACGTAAAATTTGAATAAGATGGAACAGTGCTCACTCGTTTTTAACGTCGATAAAATTAGGTACGTAAAAGTTGAGTAAAATAAATATAATATTATTAGGATTTTGACATTTTGTGTTATACACCTTTTAATAATTAAACGTGGGTGCAACAAACAGACATCTCTACTTTTTTCAAACATTTTTTTTCATGGAATATTATTCATGAAAGAAATATCTATATTTTGGTACTTTTAAATCAGAACAATCTTTTGATTAGTTCCAAAGATATTGCAAAATGATTTTTTTCCCACCATTGGTGGTAAATGAGATAACAAATCTTCTTTCACTTGTCCTGAAAAAATTATAAAAATGAAGATGTCTGGTTGTTGCACCCAAGGCTTATATTAAATGTACAATGTCGTATTGTTGTAATCAGTTTACCAAGGAATGTTCCACGTTCGAATAAAAATAAATTTGATAGAATATCCTATAATAAACTTCAGCTAAATTTCCACAAAACATAAAAAAAATACTTTTATATAATTTAAGTTATTCTAAGTTGGCTAATCATAAAAAATAATTCAAAACAATGTACCCCCCCTAAATTCCATAGGGGGATAATTTCCCACCCAGCCACTCTAAAACACGGGCCTGGGCACTGGCCTAGACTCTAGAGCACTACACCACTGACGAGTGCGTTTAGTCGAGTACCTACCATTCTAAATTCTAAATATACATAATTCTATATAGTCATATAGACTATAATAATGAGACATGTAGGGTAATAGACGTAAAATGTCAATAGTATAATAATACACAAAATTTGTATAGAATGCTTTCATAATCATTTCTTGTTTTCTTATATTATTGTATATACATAATAGAATAGAAACTCGTTCATACAAATACAGTACAGTATAATAGTATATATTATAATATTTAGTCTGTATATTTTAGGTACTTCCTATAGATTTGTGAAAACATTTTTATTTTTTTTTTCAGTAAGACATAATTAATGCAATTAAAAAAATGTTAGAAGATAAGGAGTGAAAATCAATATTAACTACCTATGTGATTTAACGAGAAAATGTCAGAGCATCAAATAAAAAATATGTTTTTAATTTGTATAATATATGATGATTCCATGATTATTATTTAAATTAATAATAAGTACATCTATAAATCACCAAATAATTGCATATCAACATATAGCATATACAACATATAGCATATAGGTACCAGGTACTCTAATCTTTGTTCGTGCAATGTAGATTAGGTAACATTATAAAAACGGATATTTTATATAGTTTCAAATAAATTATAATAAAAAACGAAGTTAATCAAAATCCAGCGCTGTTTTAACTTGATAAATTGTATACAGTATGTCCCAAAAGTCCCGTATCACCCTTAATATCTCCATGTACAATCACTATATTTAAACGCGGTTTTTTTTACAGTACTAAGTATGAAAATTATGATTGAATGGCATAAAATTCATTTATTTTTTTCTTTAAATTCAAAAATTTTCAAAAAAATTTTTTACGCATTTAAGAATTCAAAATTTTTAAGATAGCCATTTTGTTGAGCATATGTTTTAAAACAGTTCAAAAAAAAAATACTAAAATTAAATAAAAATTGACCAAGTTAGAGCAAGTTATGTTTTTGAATAATTGTAGTAAAAAAATAAATTATTGTTTCACATTTCAATAATGAAATATCTAATTTCAGCACAGGACAATACTTTTACATTCCTAATTTATTTTTTTACTACAATTATTCAAAAACATAACTTGCTCTAACTTTTTCAGTTTTTATTTAATTTTAGTATTTTTTTTTTTGAACTGTTTTAAAAAATATGCTCAACAAAATGGCTATCTTATAAATTTTAAATTCTTAAATGCGTAAAAAATTTTTTTGAAAATTTTTGAATTTAAAGAAAAAAATAAATGAATTTTATGCCATTCAATCAGAGTTTTCATACTTAGTACTGTAAAAAAAACCACGTTTAAATATAGTGATTTTACATGGAGATATTAAGGGTGATACGGGACTTTTGGGACATACTGTATAATACGTATTAATAAATATGAAATTACTATTTACCATGTATGTTTTACTATTTACGTGCAATGGTGATTGGTGAAACCATTAACTAATGAAAGAGTGAGCCAATGAGTCAATATCACTACGAAATCTCAGGTTGTAGTTTTTGGTCTAGTTGTTGTTGTTTGTATATCAATAGGTATTCAATATATGACATGATAATATACATAATAATATTATACAGTACTACAATACCCATTACCTATAACCTAAACCCAATAATATTAACATAATTATATGGGTCAACTGAAACCGAAAGTGCTATTTTTTTCTCTATTTAACATATAATTCCATATATTACATATTGTCATATTGATAAACATCAGAACATATCGTATTTTAAAACTGCAGTTTTGATAATTCTATAACCACGATTTTATTTGCGAATTGCCTGCAATAAACACATTTTGTCTATGTACCGGTTTTATTACATTTGAATTATAAAAAAATTGCATAATATATTCAATATTTCACAATACTAAAACACATATTTTTTCGTCAATCTATATCATTGTTAAGCTCAAGTATTTGAGAGTAATTTTTAGTTTTAGTTTGAAAATAAGTGCTAATGGATTAATAGCGTATAAATGCGGAGTAATTGCGTGTTTATAAAGGTTTTAATTTATGTTATGTTAAATAAATATCAAATAGTACCAAAATAAACCATAAATAATAATATACGTCTATCTTAAAGAAGCTCGTATTATAAATAAAACAAACGTTTCAGCATAGGTGTTGTGCAATAAATTTAAATGATGGGAGGGGGAGGCTATAGTCTATATGGGAGGGAGGGTAAACAAAATCCTAGGTGGGATATAGCCCATTTTGCCCAGTTGCCATCCCCATTCTACTTCTATGCGTTTCGGTATTTTAAACTTTCATTGTAGAGTATAGTCTATACGTACCAACTCGATATTCTAATACAGCAGCAGCTGTACATTACACAAAAGTACAACACTCAAATAATACATGGAAAAATAAATCAAAAACATTAATTTACATATTATAATTTTGATTGATCAAAATTATTATAACATATTATTATCATTACCTATACAATATTGATTATAGTGATTACAGGTATACATATTATGTTTCATGTCTGTATAGCAATAATTGTACCAATTATTGGACGTGCAGCCACAGCGTAAAATATTAAAATACAAGTGATATCATCGCTGAGTATCTTGCGCCGTATCTCACAATAATAATTATATTGCGCTGCAGAGACAATAACGGTGAAAATTAATTTATAAATTATTGTAATCTCATGACTGCATACCGAAAATAGCAAAATACGTGTCATAACGAGAAAACAACAAAATGTGTTATCAAATTGTAAATATTACAATACCTACTGCACAGACTTGAAGTCGGTCCGCTGACCGATACCTAATGTAGATAGGATAGTAGATACCACGTGAAGAAAACGGATTACCTAATGCCTAGTGCCTACAACTGCCTAGTACTGTCTACCATAATTAATATAAGTAAATAACATTTAATACTACAAACAAGTCGAAATAGTTATCAACTGTAGAAATAGAAGTACCTACTTGAAACTATAAATTATATATTTGTGATCATCAAAGTTTCATATCATGACATCACATTTACCGACTTTTGGAAGCAAATGATTTCAGTTAAATAATATATAAGTTTAATATTCATAATGTATAGTAGGCACGTTGAATAAATAACGTAATCTAAAGTGTTTCTATTATGCATAATATAACTTGCTATAATTATTCCTATATTAAATAATAATACAGAATTCTACCTATTGATGGTGTTAGGGCCGTTAAGGGGGGGGGAGCTATGCCCTCATTTCCCAAATATATATATTTTGTTTATTTAAAATAGAAAATTTACAATGTGTAACATATGTACATTGTACAATATGCAAAGATGATTTAATATGAGGAGGGAGGCTGTCCAGTGACATAACCCTCAATATATATAATTAGCCATCCAAAACTAACAATGTACTTACCATGAAATATGAATACTAGCACTTCATTTCATTTGTAAAATATTTATAATTTTTCATAAAATATACTAATAATTATACCTTTGTTAATAATCAAACATTTTATTCATGTAAGCTTATGAAAAAATGTACTGGTCTCTTGAAATAAGTTTATCAAGCTTCGCACGTATGAGCCTACAAACATTTTTTATAAAATTAACCAGCTGAATTACCCGACGTTTCCTGGAAAAAAAATTCTGATTGTTTAACTCTTTTTGGGTGTAACACGCTGTGGAAGCAATGTCTTTTTAAGACAGTGTAAAATGTAAATGATATTATATTTTAATCTTTAATGTATAGCTGTATTCATTCCGACCAGCGTTATCCGTCAGATTCGCAGCAGTGTATTATCAGGTAGGCAATCTACTTTCGGTAGATCGCGGACCCCATGTGGATTGTACGTAAGTGTAGAATTTAATATAGAGTATCAAAGTTATACCAAGTTTGTTGTTTTTACTTAATTCAACCTATGGTGGATTAATACAATCAACTAATCATATCCTAACCTAACCGTACTAAAATCCGATGAATAAAAAAAAAATAAACTTTCGTATGTTGGTATAGATATAAAGAACAAAAATTAAAAAGGATAAATAAGAAGAAAAATTTAACCAAATTGCGAAAAAATTGGGCCTCTGAAACCGAGGTTCGAACTAGAAATATTCTGTACTAAAATACTTAGAATTGTCACTGCGCCAATTGGAGTATTGCTTTAATAATAATAATTATCATTAAAACCAATAGCAATTTATTAATTAACATTTCCATGGTAAATCTCAAAATTTACTCTTTTTAAATTAGCTTATCTTCTGCCCAGAAGTTCGATGTATCTCTGTACCAAATTTCATCGCAATCGGATGAACAGATTAATAGAATGCATAAAGGACACACTAACATAAATGTTAAAATGTATATGTATTTATATATACAGACTAATACTAGAAGCGAATATAATATGATATACAATTTTTATATTACCCTTCTAACGAAAAAAATGTGTTTTTTTCCTATTGACACATTGTTTTTATATACCTACCTATCAATATAATATTATCATGACATTGTTTTAAACTATAATATTTTTATAAGATACGCGTTTACGTTGAATATTAATTATCACACGTGTGTGATAATTAATAGCCAAATAACAATAATATTAAACAATGATTAAAAAGTTTGATAAAAAATATTTGTATAAGACGTTCGGCATCCTGTCTGCACCGAAGAATCGTGACACAATAATATTATTATATCGTAGCTGCTATATTACCCATGATAATAATATTAAATTATATTATTATTATTTAATATTTATTATATCATTACTTTCGCCGAAAAGCTCCGTCGAGGTTACCGTAGTGGTGTGCGTCGGCGTACAACGATAATATAATTGGTAGGTAACAACAATTATTATTATGTTGACGGTATTATACCGTTTACCAGGTTAGAAATCTGCGTGCGGGTCAGCGTGAGTCGTAACGCGGTGGCGAAACAGAATAATATAATAACCAAGAAGTAACATATAATAACATTATTATGGAGGAAGTGCACCAGCGGTCGTTACGAGTAGTTACGACGACGGCGATGAGCGTCGGGTGCACGTTGCGAATGGAATGGAAACTGGAAAGCCGGTGGAACCGGTGGTGGGCGCGAGCGAGAGAGCGAGTTTGGTTTGCAAACCGTAAGCGTCGGTTGTTGTTGTTGTTGTTGTCGTTGTCACTATCGTCGCAGTGCTGTACATAATAATATTGTCTGCAAACTGTAACGTTAAAAATATTAACATCTAATATTAAAAACAACAATAACGGAATGTTATATTGGCAACAAACTATAAGTACCTATAAACGCCTAAACTTCCAAGGAAGTAGGTACATAATAATATTTTAGTAATTTCGTCGATTTATGAAATCCATCGTATTGATCAAATACAAAATTAATGAAATCCGTAATTTTCCACATTGTTTGATTTCATTTTTATGCTATAAGTCACGCATCGTAGAAAATTGAAAAAGTAACGGAACTAAAAAATGTTTGTCTTCTTCACAATATGTTTGGTATACCCAAGCCCGAGGTTAAAAATACCAAAATGTGGGAAAATCGGTTTTCTCCACTTGTTGGATCTATCGGTACGCTGGAAACAGAACACGACTGAATTGCGAGTGTGATGTGCAGACGTATTGTGTGCAGACGATATTATGTGCACAGAGAGGACAAAGTCGCATACGACGAGTCTCGACGGCGAATCAGTAATCACCCACCGATTCGAATTCAGTATACTATAAATTAAAATAATAAATAGTAAATAATGAGTAATGTATGCATAAAACACACGCGCGCCACACGGTCGGAACCACGTTTGAATAAACGCGTTCGCTTTCACCGAGCGACGAACGCATTGTAATAACACGGCAACACGAGCACATGATAGGTACGGGCGGGCCAGCGTCTACGTATATAATAATAATAATAATAATATAATAATAATGTGTATAATAGTAGAAAGCAATTATGACGACACGACGGCGGCGGTGGTCATCGCCAACGCGATCGGCCTTGAATCCTTTCGCCCGCCGTTACGTCAACCACCACCACCGCCGCCGCCGCCGACACGTATATAATATTATTATATATTATGTTGTTATATATTATTATTATAATCGGTCACCGCCCACACTTTGTGGAAAGCGGAAAAGGTTAGATATTAGTGATTGACCCTTAACAAAACTTTTTTCTCCCTGTAATGGTTTACAACTTACGCCGGTACTGCACACTGGACATCGCATTGAGCATTATTGTTGTATGTTATGTGGGTGAAGAATTTAGATAATACTAAACAATAATATTGTTTATTGTATTAGACACATCACACGTAGCACCGTTTAAAACAGTATATCCAAAATCTAAATTAAAAATATATTAAATTGTGGTAAATGCTCAATACTAAATAAGATCACAGCATATAGAAAACCATAGCATTATAATGTTAAAATTATTATTATTATTTGTCTTTTATTAGCAATATTACGATTGTATATAATAAATACAATTATTAAAGATAATTTGTATATTTCTTAGTGGCTAAGTCACAACTGACATAATATTTTGGGGATGATGAGTTGTGGAAAATTTGTCAAGATGTTAAAGATTATATTAATGATGATATTGAATATTTGTTATTGAGTATTACAAACTATATAGAATCTAGTCTAGAGTGCCTACTGTCTAGAAAGTATGGAGTATAGACTATAGCCTATAGGTACCTAATGTATTATACAATATACATTATTCTTTATCTACGAAGACCTGACATATTTAAATTTTATTCCAATGCAATATGTTTAGATCTCTATGATGTCCCTGCTCCCTGCTCCATGTATTGCTACTATAGTATAGTGATAATTAAATCATTTCCGAATAAAAATAAAAACAATCGAAGCTAGTTATGTTATCGTCCATCGGGTTTATGAATAAACACGAGTAGGTCAATAACTGATTGTAGAATAGTCTGAATAACATTTTTAATTTAAAAATCTTATTGTGATTTCTAAGGGGGCTAAAATTACCTTGGCAACTGAGTGCCACCACTATTTGCGTAAAATATGCAGTCGGCCGTGGTTACAAAAACTATAAATTATAAATTATTATTATATAGTATATACACTATTATAGTATTATAGGATGGTATTGTGATATTATTATGAGACTAGTATGAGTACTGACTATTATAGTGACGTCTGACGTCTGAGTATATAATGTACGTATAGTCATGTGTTAATTTATATGTTTTATGTATTACAATTTACAGTATATGAAGACATATTGCACATTATATTGATATATTATAATATAGGTATATCGTATAAATACGGAAATAAAAAAAAAACGGTTTACAACACTACCTATTTTGTAACACTAATTTGCGATATTGTATTATTTTTCGCACAATACGCGCATAACACATGCACACGTATATTTCGCGAAAATTAGGTGTTCGTCGCTATGTGTGCCGAATGCTGGTATTATGTAATCTGGCTGTATAATATACATACATTACCTACATTAGTTCTATTTTATAATTGATAATAATAATTGTTACGATGATAAGTCTATAACAGCTGCTCTTTTACTTCACGAAACTCTCACACAGCCATCCCATCATACTCACCAGCTTAACAATGGTACATATAGACACATACTACATAATATTACTGTAAATTTACTTTTTAATGGTTTGAAATCTATGGATACTAACTTTCTTACCTACTGATAGTTTGAGTTACAAATGTTGTTTTCCAGTAAAATTACAAGTATCCAGTTTCTTGCTTATGGTTGTATGAATTCACTTCCCCCATTATACATAAAAAAAGTTCTAAAGATGAGTCAATTTAAATTTGCAGGTCTGGTCATTTCTGGAGTGACTAACACGTAAACATGCCTACCTATGCTTACAAGAGTTAAGACTATCATTGCGAGTTGCAACAGCCCCCAACGTCGAATGTTTTCTCTGCAGTGTTTTATTTTCCCGTTAATTTAGACAAATTACAAAATGTAGGTATAATTGATTTATAGCTTTATAGGTAGCCTGGCAGGTACTTACAAATTACAATTGTATAATATTGTGTTATAGAAGACTGGAACAAAACGATGCCATACAGCTGTAACCTGTAACGGTTATTGTATTTTCGGAGATTTTGCTGGGCATTTTGCAGAGGTTTCCTCAAGCTATCAAACTTTCAAGTAAAACAAATGCAAAGTAAATTCAATACATACAAATATGGCATTCAATTATATAATAATGTATTCCGGTATTCTTATGACATATAGACGTAATCTGACGTATAATATAGTATACGTTTTTATGCAATATTATAATATTTTATAATATATTTATACGTGGCTATGTCATACATCCATGTAATTGATTACCTGTCATTTCAATATAATATGAAATCATAAATGTGTGTATAAACGTATTAAAAAGTATAAAATATTTTAAAAACAATCGAAAACTATATATCAATCCGGGGTTTCTTTAAATGTGAAGACATAGACATTACTTATAGTTTACTTAATAATCTTACTATTATCAAAGACTGAAAGACATGCGATCTGCAAATTGTAATTTAGTTGCCTATAATAACACTTAATATAACGGCTAGTGGCTACCATACACATTAAACTCGATAATATTATAATTTACAGTATGTTCAAAGATAGAGGTAACACGAAATATTTCAAACACATGACGCTGAATTTAGTTTATGGTTTTTTTACTGCATAAAAGGCTTAATATAGGTACACTTATTATATATTTTAAAAAAGTCCACCAGTCCACTCAAGCGTAATACAACAAATTTTTAAGCAACTTTGACTTATAAAGTTGTATTCTATCTTAAAAATTGACTTAATGAGAGTGAGTTAAGGTTTTAATTTATGCGTGTTATAGGTATTTGACATTTGTTTTGGTTATTAATAAATAATCATAACCTATAATTTGTGCTATAACTTATAACCATATAATATAATATTTCTGGACTGCATTTTTGATTATGCTGAAAATAAACCATATTAAAATTAGTACAATCACAACTATTAGATAGAATTTCATAATAATTAATTACTTCTAACTTGAAAATAATCATTATTTTTTAAATTTATTTACGATATGGCATTAAATTGGTTATATATAAAATATTTAATATATATTTTTAAAAAGGATAATTTTCATTAAGATATTATAATAAATTGTCTGTAACTCATTAACCTTCAGTTCTTAATAACTTATATAAATAAATAGTAATCTTGACATATTTCTTTACTAAGTGTCATTAACAATATATCTTTACAATTATTAGTAAGTAGGTAATATTAACCATTAAGACATATTAAAATATATTATATAAAATAATAAAATATGTTTTACACATATTCATATATTTTAATATAGGATTTTCATTAAATTGTTATCGAATCCAGCTACATTGTAATCCTGCATTTATAATATTGTGGGATCTATACTATTATATTTTACTTTATCGTATAAAGAGTTTAAAAATAATAGGTAACGATAAAAAAATTAGTAATACATTTATAATTTGTATATAGACGTCATTTCAGTATTTCACTTAGTTTACTTAACTCTTAAGTAAAAATGTATAGACAGTTATATATTAGCTCTCTATAGCTCTTTCATAGTTACAATATATAGATCACACTATCACTGATATAGACCATCAGAATATTTACGACAAATTATTAAAATATAATTGTTGATCAATAAATTATATTCATAGACTTTTAAAATATTTATCGGGTGTTCCGAGTCATAGAAATTTCACTTCTCCCACATTATATAAACGACCTTGATCGAGGCTTGAGCCTATAATATATGTAACCTACTGGCTACTGTGCCTACAGACGACTATTATAGTGAGTAGGTAGGTACCTATAATATAGCATTTAGAGTATCATATTTCTGTAAATGAGCAAACAAAATACAATATTTAAGTACCTATAATCTTTTTTCGCGGGATTACATTATATGAAAGACATTGGGTATGTCTACAATAATTATTAATTATAAGTAGTTGGTTTTATTTAAATCCGATTTTTTCATCTTAGGTAGGTATAGAGCTATAATATTATACACTACAAGATGAATAACAGCACAATGGATTAGAAAACGTTTTGCTGTATGTCTATATACTATATATTAATATGCTGTATTATTGTGTGTGTGAAATAACATTACGGTTGCGCGGGCGAACCCATTGTCCGTTGCACAAGATTGTACGTTGAATTTCACTCTTTCCTAATGCGTGGCAATTATACACGAGCGGTGGACAAAACTGCGTAAAATTAACTGAATTATATTATTTTCTCTGTTTCTCATTCTCTAAATATCGTTTTAATTGAAACAAATAAAAGGGGAAATTAAATATTATACCATGACGTGTGTTGTTGCTTGTTAAGGGTGTAAACATTTCAATATGATTCGTTAATCGTTAGATATAATGTTATGTATGGATTTGTAAATTGAGATCTCCAAAAAACAAATATATATATAATATACATTTTGGCCCTTTACACTGACAGCTTGGTATTATGTTAATATTTTAATAAATACAATATCTTTATAATACATATGTCTACCATTCACATAATATAAGCTTATTTATTACAGTATCAGTATAGTATTACAATGTCCACATATATACATATAATGATATTATGTCAATAATCAATATGTGTATGTTTAATATTTATTTGTAATTATTATTGTAAATATTTATATAATAATTTATGAGTAAATCTGAAATCCAATTATGTTTGTAAAATAATCGACTATTATGAAGGTTAAGAAAACAATCCTTGTTCATCAAAATGTTTAGATAATTATTGTTTTTTGAAGTCGACAATGGTCAATAAGCCGTAATATCCTTCTCGAAAATAGAATATTGAAGATGAACTTGTTTTGTATTTATAATAATGGAATTTCATATTATATTATATTATTATTGTGTTTTTATTATTAAATTGTAACGTATAATTGTAAATTATAATAGATTGCGTGGAAAATAAGGCAATATATACGTTTTACGTATACATATTAATATATTATTATGTGAATAAATGAATAGTAAAGTTTACTAATTTATATAATAATTGAAATCTAAATAAATAGATGCGATAATAAAAAGCTCAATCTTTCTCTAATAAAAAATTAAAACATTGATATAGTTTTGCTCAAGTAATATGAATGTTTTTACAAGTCTGGACAATGGAAATATTATTATATATTTCAAACACAAAGAATGTAAGAATAGTTGTAAAATAATATGATGTTTAACAAAGATTAAGACAATTTGTTTTCCTCAGATGATATTGTAGATTGTGCAATGTGATGAACTCGACACTACTTATTATGTGACCGTTACGACGACTTGCATTGGCTCTCCTTATTCTAGCGAACTTTCACATGTAATGGTGTTAAGTCTTCGATTCACGAACTCGATTCAAACCAATACGAACAAGTGAAACGCCATACAATTTTGTGCTAAAAATAAAAGTAAATAAATTAAGAGTAATTATTTCGATTAAAAAAATAAAACCAATCGATAGAAAGTAACGCTATAAATACGTATGCATTATGGACACAGGAAGTAATTACTAATTAGCATATACTTAATTTTTTTTTTAAATTACCTGAAACATGATAACACAAATTAGGATCTTTCACAAGTCTCTCACATAGGTATATACATATTATAAATTGTTTCGTAATTTTCCGAACGAGTTTACGCAATTATGGCAGCAGCGGCAACCTGCAGCTACCGTTGTCGTCCGATTTTAAAGTGTGTATTATAATAATAATAGTATAATATTACTCAATAGTCTGCAATGTTATTGATACAATGGTAATAAATGGTAACGCATACAAAATATCAAAAACTGTCCCAAAAACCCAGTTTTGTTAAGTTCATAGTACATACATTATACATACACATTTTCTTTTGACTTAGGAGGTTTATACTTTATATAGTAAAATTGTGAATAAATTAATAAATAATAGAAAACAAATGTCTTGTACAGCAATATACAGTTTTCATGAGCTCTAGAGAAATGCGTAGATAATTTAAGGTCACAGCAGAATTAATTTAAAATCGATAGAACTCAGATTTTTTGACCGAAATCGGAGTGGTGGCTACCGTGTGTAACTAATATAATAATTATATTGTGTACATGTCCTCCGGAAAGTGTAAGATTACATTGTCCAGTTGAAATCAAACGTGAGGCGCCAAATATATATATATATATATTATATACATTGTTACGAAACATTTTGCCTGTATGAAAAGTGAATGTCTGTGTATATAAAATAAATTTGTTTCCGGATTCATGAAACACGTTTACTCAACGTCGAGAGTACTTCCTATAAACAAGACTACCACTATCTTTTTTTTTTATTTTTGCCTACTTTGCTTATTTATGGTATTGGCTGGAGAATAATGAGTTGAAATCAAAACATAAAAAAGGTTAAATCCAACAAAAATGAATGACATTAAATACTAACTACACTCAAGCATTTTTTAAAACAATATATTAATTATATATTGATATTATATTGACTGGTAAGTGAGCAATTGTATTTGATCTCGGGGAAAAATATGATAATTTTGTGATCCGCCCCCGATGTATATTCATACATTCATACATGGTCTACTGATGTAGGTACATAATAATATACTGCTCAATTTGAGGGTCTATTGAAATATCTGAGGGTCTAAGTACCGGATAGTCCTTCTCCCTATAGCCGACTAATGTTTCACGTTGTAATAAGTAACAACAATGCTACCTACTTTACTTTTAAAACTTGTTGTATTATACTCACAAAGTAGCAAATCATAATTTCAAAATATTTAGTTTTTATTTATTAAATAGTTATTCTGCATTCATATCCCTGTAGTCTAGCACTTGATTTGAAATTTAAAATAACATTTACATGGTATTAAAAATTAAGGACTTTCCCAGAACCAAAGTTAAATTGTATACAACCCCTACCCCCTCTACATTTACCACAACCACCACAACCTTCAACATTTTTTTGTAATGGTGGTTTTAATATTTTATTACAGCGCTATTTAATCGTTATATTACTGGTCACTGGTATAATATTACTGGTATAATATTACTGGTATAATATTACTTACCTATATACCAAGAGCATAAATAATTACAACCTAAATACACGTGTTCGAACTACAATAGTATTATATTATAGATACAGATTGCAGCGTAATTCAAAAACTGCATGGCTCTATAAATAAATAAATTAAAAAAAAAAGATAAAAATGACGGCCATCACCATTTCTGACGCCCGGAAACAGTTTTCGAGAGAGCCAACAAGGTCAACGAGTGCGCGAGCGTTTGCAAAGTTCAGGGCTGGTTGTAGAACGGTGGCGGCGAATTTAACTCCGACGACCCACCTGTTTCGTCAAATATGTAGCACCGCCACTGTTTAAAGTAAATAATATTATAACAACAAATTTTCAAAACAAAATCGTTCACGAAAATAATTCCGCTAACGGTCTACGGGCAGACAGCGGTCTCAGGCGAGAAGAGAGTGGATTTAATGTTTGCTTGTTTTTATTTACTTATTTTTTTTTACCTACCAGCCATCAGCTAAAGAGATATTTTACATGTGGACTTTCTTCCCAAGATTGGCGCCGGAGACGGAGAAAATAAAATCATACTTATATTATACATAAAGTAATTTATAATATAAAAAATACATACACACGCCTAGTACACACGAACCTTTATATTATACTATTATGAGTGTCGTAGTATGTACAATAGTATTGTGTAATTATTTTCGTCGCATATAAAACCGATTAATTTCAAACAGTTTTAAGCGTCGTCGGTGGGTGTCGTTTCTATTTTCGGCCACTATGATCTTTATAATTAAATAAAAAGAAAGGATTTGCGAACGCGTTCGCGACCTCAAACGGCCCTTTGTCAACGACGATGCGACGATGACGTTCAAGGATGTCCGTTGTTTTATAGACGTTCGTTTTATTTTTACTACTACAGTTGTTGTACTACCGACTGTGGTGATCGCCATCGCTGATCGCTGTCGCTCGTGTCAATCCGTTAAATAGACTGGTGTTTCAGGTTCACCAACGTGTGGTGGTTGTTTCGATATAAATATAAATATCACATATTAAAATATTATTTTCATATGTATACACGTAATCGTCAACGACACTAAAAAAAAAAAAAAAAAAAATGGATAAATATTATATTATAGTATATACATATTATAACATTCAGAGTTCCGACTGCGAACTGAATGTGTATGTGTTTAGATTTTCTTATGTAAGTAATGTTTTTATATGACGGCCAAATAAAAACGTGTTTGGACGCGTTCCAGTCGGGACATGAGCCAAACTATCGTATTGGTCTTATTATAGGGTCTCAGTTGAGTTTGTAAATATGTGAGTGTGTGTGTGTGAGCATGTGTACACCTATAATAGCACAATGGTTTTTCTCTATATAATTAAGGCTTACGCATATTTACCGAAGGGTTACAAAATACTTAAGTATACGATATCCCGTTTACGCGTGTCATTACCATACTGTTAGCATTAGAAAATTATTCTGGCCATCATGTTCCTCAGTTAAATTATATTTTTGTATTTTGTAGGTATTTAAAACTTCATCGCATAATTTAAAATGTAAGATACAATATTATTGCATATGAACAACTGAACAAGGATAAAAATTTAGATGTATTGTGATTTCTGATCAGCCATCAATGTTTGTATGATAATATCACTAAGACTAAGTTCAGTTCGACATTCCATTACTAATCACTAATCAGTAATCCCTGTTGTGGAGTTTTTACTTATTAAGTCACTTTAAAAAAAAAAATAATTACAAAAAGTCGATATAATATTAAATATATAGAAAAAGTCAATAGTTTTGACCGTGAATAATAAACACTAAATGTACTTAATCTTAAATGTATGCAATTTATGTACTTATTTACATTCTTAGATCATCGGGCTGTACAAAAAAAATTACTCTGTTTATTCCTTCCCTGTAAAAGTAATGTTACATAGTTGGTACTTTACAGTTTTACTGTTTTTAATATTAGGTTTATTGTAACTATTGAATTGTGCTTAAATTATTATTGGTTTATACTTCAAATTAAAAACAATAATTTCTTTCTTAATCTGAATAAATGTAAAAGGTACATTTATTGTAATTTATTTTAAATTCGATAAACATAAGATCAGGAAATAAAAATATCATACAAAATATTATAGAATATACAGTCATACTCGTATAATATGTAAAATTAATATTTTTTAGCATGGGAAGGTTATTTTTAATGAAATATAAATTATAATATATACAGCATTATACACATATTATATACGTACCTATAATGTATCTATATTTATTTTCTACAGAGATTAATGCTTTATTAATCACTAATCCGTACTGTGGTCAATGACCAATACACCAAATTACGTGCATAGGTACCTTGAAATTATTTGATTTTTGATAATAACCTTCACGATCTATAAGGACTACACCAATATACAATCAATTTTAGTTAAAATAACAGGGGTTTTATCAGTGCCGGCCCGATAGTTTTCGGGGCCCGGTGCAGAATTTCGCGGGGCCCCATATTTTTAGGGACTTTTTTTAATTGCCTGTGAAAATAATATTACCTATCAGTATTGTTTTTAAAATTTAGATAGAATGACTTTAATGATTCTACATCTACATATTTTTTGTCATATAAAAATGTAAAATAATCCAAAACGTACCTTTTCCATTAATTTAATGGAAATAGTACGTTGTGGAAAATTTAATGGGAATAGTTCATTTTGGAAAACCTAATAAAATATTAAAATATACTCTTTGTGCTTTTTCCAAAATAAAAATATTATTAATTTCTTATTTATTGTTTCAATATGAACAAACCGTTTATAAATAAAAAAGTAATTTTGAAGTCAAGGAAGATTTTTTAAATTATTTAATAATATATTATTTCTATTAAAAACGACTCAAATGTGTTTAATAATCTAGGATTATATTTTTAATTTAATTTCAAACTTAATGATTGTGAATATTATAAATTATAAATTATATTTTCGTACGTTTTGGATTAACTATTTTATTTCGCTATACCAACAATACGGGCAGTAGTACGTTTTGACATAACATAAAAAAAAGTACGTTTTGGAATAATTTACGAAAATAGTTCGTTTTGGTATAGTTAATGATTGGTGTCTATTATTTTAACATTTGCAATAGTACGTTTCGGCGTAAAACTGGAAAAAGTACGTTTTGATTTTCTAAATATAATTTTTATGCACGGAAAAGGTTCGTTTTGGCTTAAGCAGTCATTTTTAACAACTGATTTGACCTGGAAATAGTACGTTTTGGTCTATTCTGACAACACCAATCGATTTGTTGGCGTTTTTTTATAAGAATCGATATCTAACTCGTTTTTGCCAATTTTGGCAATAGTACGTTTTGGATTTCCACCCCTCAATCAAGGTAAGATATTAAAATATAGACATAGTACACATACTTATTCTAATTGGTATTCGTCGATAACAAACAGTTTCCTAAGAAAACAACACGGGTCGCGATATCCTTATTACTGCTACGGGGACAATATAATTATGTTTATTTATAGAAAAAATGATATTCGTAACATGCCCGCGCGGGGCCCAGTGCGGTTGCACCGCTTGCCCACCCCTAGGGCCGGCACTGGGTTTTATCATAATGCATAATATCTAGGGTAAAAATATAATTTTTTTTTTTAATTTTACTTCATAAATTCATAAACATTATTATTATATTATATTCTTATATATTACCTAGTTATTATTAATTTAGCATATTACAATTTTTAATTTTAAATCCAATTAAAAAAAAAATGTTTTCCAAATTTAAATTTTACAAAACTACTAAAATAGATTTCCAAATTTTTGGTTCCATAAAAATCACAAATATATATTAAATGCAAATAACATAAAACAAAATTGTTCAATAACATGCAAATGCCCCGTTTTACATATCAAACACATAAGTGTATAACAATACCAAACATAATAAAATACAGTTAAAAATATTATTATAGGGAAACATAGTAAATTATTATAATTAATTTAGTTTTATAAATTAAATTCATTAAGAGGACGTCGTTCCCGCATGTGTTGTCTCCGTCTTACACGCATGTCTCATAGCAAATTTTCGTTCACCAGTTTCATAGTATGTTAGTAGTTTTTATATTATATAGAGTGAATTGACAAATGATACAATTTGAAGGTTTAAGATTATCTATGCCCCACCAGGCACCAAGGTTTATATTGTTATTATTATTTTTATGTAAGTTATGATATTTTCGAAACTGTATACGTCATAATTATGTAATAATTTTGCCTTTAAATTGTCAGTCAGTAGTGTATCTATAGGATTTTTTCAAAGGGGGTGGGGGATATACAATTTTTAATAGAAATTCAGTATACACATATTATATTCATATTATTAATATTTATTATATACATGTTGTATTGTGTACAAAATTTGGTGAGGGGGGGATTCACTCTAATATCAAAACTAACAGCACAATATTGAAACTGGTGAACGTAAAATTGGTATATCGTTTGTATACCTACTTGTGACGGAGATAACACATGCGGGTACGACGTCCTCTTAATTATAAACACGTTTAAGAGGGGGTTGATCCCCCCTAATACAGCCTTATACACTTTACTATAATTATTCACTCTCAAAATATATTCTATCAAAAATTTTAGCCAAAGCAATGCCCGGTTATACTACCAAAAGAGTAAAAGGAATATAATAATATGGTGTCACGACCTTCTCCCCGTCTAATTTAATACCCCATAATCACACGCCAGAAGTGTTTCAATGCATGGCTTCTCCCCTCAAGTCATCAAGCTAAAATTAAATAACATAATTAAGCTTATTATTTAATTATTTACAAACAATTTATAGATTTTATTCCAATTCCAAAAATGTATTCATAAAATAAAAAATAAAAATTCAATTCATATACCTAATAATATGTCGTTTTGTATGACGTATTTTTGTGGTCAGTTTGATTTTGTTATCAGTTGTTTAATAATAATTATTGACAGCATTACGTTATAATCAATGTGTATAGAACTATAGACTACAGGCTACCCTTGTATAATGATACTTTCTAAAAGTATTCAGATACAGGTACAGATTCTTATTTTTAAAATTATTTATAGATACCTACTTACAAATTTTTATAAAATATTTTTTATATCTGATAAATAAACCGAATTAATTTTCATATTTTATACAGCATATATTTTACACCACATTATTTGACGGAACTTAAAAATTCTTAACTGTTTTATTTGTCGAAGTATTTGATTTTTGGTTGAGTTTAATATTCACATAGTAATTATATATTATATATTATATATTATATACTCAATTTTTATTTTTATTTTACGTGATCAAAATTAAAATATAAAATATTTAAGCTGAAAAGAATTATTAAAGTATTTGATTTTGAGTACTTAGAAAGTATTTGAATATTTTTACTCGAATATTTTTACTCAAGTACTTTATAACAATACCTATTATGTATATATTAAATATTTTTAGTTATTAACATTTATGCATTATGCTTCGTGCGTCCTATAATTTAGTATATGAGTGACAATAGTGACATACTGACATAAGAATAGTATCCTCTATCACTTTAATGTTATATGAAATTAAATATTCTGAGGAATAACCTACGAGTATATATACATAATCTCGTGTAATCTAAATATTAGACACATAGACACACAGTTAAACCGTTTACTAACCAAGTTATTTCTGAGTTGTTCAACTGAACCCATTTATTTTGTTTTTATTTTTGAACACTCGAATACATCATGCACCAGAAATCTGAACGGCGAACAAATAATTCTGGTACAAAGTTCGGTATAGAATTTGCTTTCCGACTATGGATATTCTATTTTCCTTACCGTGTGTTTAAGAAAAAGCAAGTTACCTAACGGTAATGGTGTTGTTGAGGGGGGAAGGAATTTGACTCCCACAGAGAGCTTATTCTTACAATATCGTGCATGATATATAAATATAATATATAGCATAACTTTCTCAAGATTCATATTAAAATATTTATTAAACGTGAAACATTTTTTTCTTTTATTTTTAGCATCAACTACAAAGGTTATTATCAAACATAAATTAAACATTTTACATTGTCTTTAAATGGGTATTACTGCAGATATTAGTATTAAAAACTAAATGATTTTACGAATGTAAAATTAATTGATTACTCAAATAACGCATAAACCAATGCATTAATAATTTGTACATATTGATAACAGGCACCTTTGGAAAACAGGAGATCCGCTCCCATCGTACCGCGGTACCTATAATGTTAGCACCATAACATTATTGTGCCTGTGCTATCCATTCTTGAATATCTATATTTTGTCGGACATAAGAAAACACACATCAGTACAAAACTAATAAATTACTTGTTCCACTCAGAATCTAATGTACTTGTAAACTAGAAGTACATTAAATATTTTGTAATTTATTTTACTCAAATCATAATAAATGTTTGAAATAATTAAATAATATTAAGATCATATCAATTAATGAATTAAAGTGAATAAATATTAAGCATTACAAAATATTGGATAGTTGATTACTAAAAATAATAATTGTTGTTCACAATAATTACCTTTAAATTTAAATTATTCTATTTGTTGATAAACAAAATATATAACAATACTGTAAAATATGAAACAACTTTATCATATTCACGTAAGTATAATATTATAAATCAAATATTTATTATGAATATATAATTATACATAATATCAAAATTCTCAACATTGCCCTTAAGTTACAAACATTTTCAATAAGTTAACAAATTAAAAACAACTTTTCAATCTGCATGGTAGCAGGCAGGTATACCTATGGAATGAGTTAAGTTTGAATTCACATTTAAAGATGATAGGTAATGGTAGACGTAGGACGCATGTAATTTGTTAACAATGCTTATTTTTCACGTGGATTTTTATACTTTATATAAATTAATAATATATTCCCAGTTTTGATCAAATGCAATACCTTCTTACTAAAATAATTAAAATAAATTGATATTAAATATATTAAACCCATAGGAACTTTGTATTTTTACAAATCTATAAGTATTTCAATAATACCTAGTTATACTAGTTATATCATTAATTATAATAACATTGAAAAAATAATATTATTTTACCTAAATAATTATTCACTTATACTTATGTGCTTCAAAGTTTGAGCACTTGATAGATAATAAAATGGAAGTAAATATATGGTTTTGTATTAGTTTATCTTGTTTACTACTTGTATATCATTGTATAGGTACCTACTTATATAAATGAAACTCTATAATGTTTTGTTTTATTACCTAATTAATAAAATATTCTTAAAACGTAGTTATGCTGATTAAACAGCATTAAACTAGGAAGTATTATCATTGTCATTGTATATTGACGACTTAATTATTTTCTAATTCGTCAAAGTTTAAGTATCTTAATAAAACGTGAGGAGTAGAACTGTTTACAGATAGTGTGAATGTGTGATAGGTATAAACCATTATGTTCTCATACGTTATAACTTATAATATTATATTGCTCAAATAGATAAATGTAGAATGCGTTGCCTTGAACTACCTAAACGTATAACTATACTACTTAACCCTAAAGAAAATAGATACGAACTATATAATATATTTCCTACATTTGCAGCTGATCCTTCGTGTAATTCTATCTACAATAAAACTCTTTTGTTTCACTATGCGCACATAGGTACTGCTCACTGCTCAGTGCTCACACAGTCATACGTATATACTATCATTTTATGTCTTGCAAAATTGTAAATTACAGTAAACACTTTTGAACAATAGATGTGATTTTTCTTTAACCATCCGTTGTTGTTTTTTTATTATGGATATATTTATAAGTACTTATGTGGCTGTGTAGGTATTTTAGTATTATGCTATCAAATTTTGGTTGATATATTTTTAACATTTTCGTATTTGGCCAATTAACAAACAATTTAATAAATTATACCTTGTAGAGTATAAATACAACTAGAGTACATAGGTACATAGTATCTACTTTGGCTTTCAATTTCAAAGTTATAAGCTATAAAACCTTGCAATTGGCCCCAAATTGATTTATTGATCAAGACATGTTACACTAGTGAAGCATCAGCTGTCTGCCCGTTTGTCATTCATTCAATCTATAGTAACCATACAAAAATAAGAAAATTACCAACCATTGCGTTTTATTAAATAAATTCATACTCGTTCCATCAGTATCGTCTTTTTAAAAACGTTTCAATAAATGGACTTATATAACTGAGGAAGTCAGCGCAATTATTATTGTCTTAGATTTAAAACATCACACTTATGTTATTGAAAACCCGTTCAATGACAATTACTTGGTAATTACTAATTTATAGCTATACGTCTATATATATTATGATTCTATATAATATGATATAAACGTTACGAATTTTCGATAGCATACATTGGTATGCATATATTACATAATTTATTTCATTTTGACTAGTATTTTTTTTAAATTTTAGTTTATGGTACGCATTAGCTACTGCAATAAACTACTGAAGTAAGTACCAAACCGTATAGACACACCATATCAGAAACTACAAATATGAAAAATGAATTTTATTATAATATGAAAGATATATTATAATGCAATACATTACATTACATATAAATTTACGTTTTATATTTTGATTGTACTTACTGGTTACTGCCTACAAGTGTTGTTAAAACTATGTACAAGTACAACCAAAAAATTGTAATGTTCTATACTCGATTCATACTCGATAAAATACTTTCAAATGATCATTGGCCTATATATCCACAGGAATCAAATTCGAAAATTGCTAATAGTTTCTACTGAAACCAAAAACAAAATATGTTATAATATTATTTTACTATGTTAATATAATTACCTACAATTTACTTGCATCTTATATTTTAAAACCACAGTAGGCCAAAGAACTATGAATTTGAAACTATAGAAATTTATAAAAAAAAAAAATTATTTTCAATTTATTGTCGTAATACCTATAATGTTTTTTAATATATAATATATATATAATAGTACCTACCTATAATATATACCTATCCCACGGTAAACTAGTTTATTTAAACAGCATAAGGAAATCAATCGATCTATGATGTATATGTGATCGTTATGCGAACGAACATATTTTAGACTTCCGGGTCTCAAACAAACAAAAAGTAAACAATAATCCGAATAATTACACACACACAGGCGAGCACGCGTATCGTCCAATAGTAAGTTGTATGCAGACAAGGCGATGATAATGGTTTTCAATTTTACTTTAATATTGTGTGTCCTCCCTCACAACAAATTACGTCATAGTTTTCTTTATTCAGGTCACAATAGCCGGTAGTATAGAATTGGTGAAAAAAACCTCAATAAAACAGAATTGGAAAACTAATAATAATAATAATAAATAATAATAAATAACAATCAGCTATCGGATCGTCTTCGTTCGCCCGTCGTGTCGCTATATCGATTAAATATTTTTAATAATACATAATAATAGCGAGTGAACTCATTATACCTAATGAAAATAACAATAATAAGTAATTTAGTAATGTAAAACAAAAACATAGAGCACTGCCGTCGTCGATCCGTTCCAAAAAAAAACCTTGGCAGTAATTATTTTTGACCTTGCGCGTTAAAAAACCCGCTCGCGCGATCCGATTTCCGCGTTCGGGCCACATGCGGATCGGGAAGCAGATCGCACAGCGTTTGATGATGTTTTTGGCCAATTTCGCGCCGCCTACTTTCGCCCCCTCCCTGTACATAGTGTACAATACTGTTCCCCGCCAACACCATAGCCGCCGTAACATTAGTAATATTATCAAAACCACCTAGCAACTGTATATTTTTTTTTCACAAATTCACTCAAAAAGCGAGTGGTTTTACGTTGGCGCGTGTTCAGCTAAATGCTATTGAAGTAAGCAAGTAATAAAAATAATATTGAAACTAAAAAAATGTAATGCCAATTTACTGTACCTGCAGTGCAGTGCAGTACTAACTTTCATTGTCACCCTAGCCCCTAGGGTTAGAGCGCCCCTAACATATATATTTAATAATTTTCGGCTCTTTAAAATATTACAAATTTTGTCGCCCTAGGGCACTTGCCCCCTTTTTCAACTCTTAATCACAGCTTTGTACCTATGATCGATTGTCGTTTCTGTTCCGTACACAATTTCAATTTCAATAATTCTATTAAACTGTTATTCCCTCTTTCGGTAATCGAAGCACTATCTATAATATGGTGATTGATAAAATAGTACCTACAATATTGTTGAGATTTTTTGAAGTTATTAAATTATTTTATTTACTTATTTTTATTTTAAAATTTTTAACCGGATCAATTTTAAAATCAAAAGTCGAGTTCAGAATCAATATGCTTGTAATAAATGAATAATAAATATAATATTATGATACATTAATAATGTATAGGTACTATTTTATTTCAAAGATTAAATAAGAGATTACAAATTAAAATATCAGACAATTTATTATACCGCTGTCCGCTGCTAAATGGGACATGGATTAAAAAAGTTGATATCACTCATAAATAAATGTCTGTATAATTCCCGTTTAGTTTTGCTTGCGTTATTAATTGAAAACAACATTTTTCAAAATATAATAAAATACTTAGGGTAAATTATACAGATATTGGTTGTTTTTCAGAACAATAACTAATATATTATAGCCTATATTTTAAAATTACAATATTTTTCAAAATGCTTATCTATAAAATATTATTTTACTACGTAACGTAAGTTTACCTTTTTATTCCTTATAATTGCCTTTTGTGGCATTATAAAATGTCAAACCTTGAAAATTTTTTCCTTAGGGCCTATGCTTAAAATGCTCCTAGTCCTTACGACAACAACTTAAGTATTACAAATATATTTAATCTTGTCAAGGCTGAACTATTATTTTAGAGAAATCGCCGCAAGTGAAACGAGTATTTGTTGAGAATGTTCTGACTAATATCAATGACCTTCGTTAAAAAGGAAGTAAATTATAATTTGTTTATTTGAGATAGGTTAAAATTTAGATTAAAATACACACAACATAATTTATTTATCTAATAAGGTAACAAATAAGAAACTGTTCCCTGATAAAAACCTGTAGGTTTTATGGGTTTAATTTCAAACATTTAATAATAAATAAGTAGGATGTAAATTCGTAAGTAGGTACCTAAGTCCTAACTTATAGCACAAACGCCAAACAAATAACAACAATACCCGCATATTATTAATTTTATTTTACGGATTTTGTGATATTTTAATATACTTGTTGTTACCAGTGGCGCCGAACTAAAATTTAATTGGAGGGGCAACTACATATTTGGGATACCCACCCACCCACCCAAAAAATTACCAGATAGGTGACCTCCAACACCCAATTTTAATCACCCTAAGTTTAATAAAGATAAATTACTTAACTAGTTACATAAGGTGATTAAAATGTTACAAATGGCATAAAGACTTATAAATAATAATTTATACAACAGGATTGGGTGCTAATGCTATAATCATTTTTACTAGTGCAAAGATAAAATGTAGTATTATATTATATTGATTATTGATCACCATTTATATATATACAAATCACTAAATCAGAATTTATTACTCATCAAAATAACAGAAAAAAAAAACATAAAAATAAAATCCATCAATGTGTTACCAACAACATACAGTATTGAAAATAAATGTTTTGTGTTAAAATAACATAGGTCAAATAATTAAAACTGAAAACCTAAAACAGGCATTAAAATACTTTTCATTATTTTCTATTAAAATAATTATAATTTATTTATGTTAGTAATTTTAAAAGAACTGGACTATATGATGAAAAACATTTGATGACTTCATCTGTATCTATTGGAATATCCTTTTCACATGAAATCATCAAGAGTGATTCTAAGCGTTCTTCACACATTGTTGATCTGAGACGTGTTTTAATCAATTTCAATTTAGAAAATGCACGTTCTGGAGAAGCACTTGATACAGGAAGAGTAAGTGCAATGCAAAGTGCAGTATAAAGTGAAGGAAAAATATTTTTCAACTCAGATCTGTTGCATACTTCAAATAGCATATGTATTGTATCTTGTGGTTTTTCGTCTTCCTCAGAACTGTCTTCATCGGTGTTTTGGTCATCATTATCATCAGAATTTAAAATATCTGTAAGATCATGATCTAGTTCATGTAGTTTTTCTGGAAGTTTCACCAACTTTTCAAATTCAAAATAAGTGTTTGCGAATTGTAAATATTCTCGTCTCAAATTCACTGCAGATACAAACTTCACATATACCTGCTCAAAAGCATTAAAAGCATCAATAGGAAGTCTTAAATTATTGGGTTCTGCTACTTCTTTAAGTCGTTTTTTTTGGAAAAGTGATATATCTTTAAATTAAGGCGTAGAATGCTCATTGAATCTTTCAGTTACTTGTGTGCAAACAATGTCTATAACAGTATAATAAGTTTTTATTTTTTACCTAACCTAGCTTTGTTAAATCTTTAAAATTCCCACACATTTCTTCTTGCCACCCTTCCTTGTGACCTCTAAATGATAGACAATGACAATGATTTTTTTGAAAATCTTTATGTATCCAAATCAAAATTATAAATAGTTTCTGAATTATTAAAATGTTTAAGCTAAGGGTAATAATGCTTAAAAAGGTTTTATTTAAATAAAAACAATATGCAATGTTAGTTGTAGTATTTATTATACTTGGATGTTGGATTATGTCTACTAATAAAAATTTAATACAAGGTTCCTGATATATTGTTACAGTAGCAATTGAAAAATATTAAAAATACATAGGCACAATTTTTTTTATAAGCATTTAAATATCGAATTTTGACAAAGTTTATCAAAATTTCGAAAATTATCAATCATTGTAATTAATAAATTATAAAATGTTCAGTTTTTATAGCTAAGGATTGCAAATTTAAAACAAAGGTTCTCATAAATAGTTCATACTGTAACCAAAAAATCTAACAAATATATGAACACAGTTATTTTAGACAGACATTTTAAATTCAAATTTGGACGAAATTACATATTAAAATCAATATTAACAATCTTTGTTTTTATTGTAATTTAAAATATTATTCGGGGATGTATGAAACTGATAAATCAAAATATTATGGCCTATCCATACAATCTACCATAGTATAAGGAATAAGAATTATGCTCATGATAAGACTGTGCATATTTTAAGGAATTTATTCATAAATTCCATATAATTTAATACCATTGAAAAGTATATAATATGTCTTATACCTAGACTGACATACCGTCTCCCCTCAGAATCGTTTTTCTTATACAATGATATTATATCATTGCATTCAAATTTAATACCATCCATTATACAGTGACCCACTTGTAACCTACAGTAGAGCAGAGCGACATCCACTTACCCGCCTTTTTTTATTTGATATATTAAATAGGTATATTGTAAGAAAAAAATTGTATTTAAAGTTAAAACTAAATTAAAAAAAATATTTTATTAAGACAATAAACACGTCTTCATAAAAATATATTTTATTGTAGGTGCCTACCTACCTACTTTTTTTCTCTAAAACTGAAATTTTGTTTTTTTTTAATAAGAACTATTTATAATTGTAATGATAATAATAAATATTTTGAAGGGAATAGTATGAGCATTTATAATATTGTACTTACCTGTTTCTGGTACATCTTCATCTATTTTACGTTTTTTTGTAAAAAAATGTTGTACATCCAAAACGGTATTGGTTTTTTTTAATTTAGCCACTTTACAAAAAGTCAAATGTCTTTTCCAGTTTGTTTCATTTAACTTTAACCGCTTTTTACCACATAAACAAACAGCGTAATTGGAATCTGACATTATATTTTTATTATTGACAAAAAATTATAATAGTATAATAATAATCTATATAGGTACTTAATGCACTAAATTCTAATACGCCTACAAGGCTACAACCAAGAAAACAAGAACGCACTATGCATTTAGAATTTTTCGATTTTAGTTTGTGACCAGTTACGCCTTGCAGTTTAGACAACTGACAAATTACTTCAATAAATATCCAATATTCCACAAAATACAATATGTTTACAAATTAAAAATAGATTTTCTGTGAAACTAGGGGAAGCCGCCGCGCGCCGGAAGGTCCCGTATATTTTTGTCTTCTAGGTATACCGTCTAATAATTACGTAATGTCATAATTTGATATTTTTCTATTTTTATTTACATTTTATAATTTCAATAATATCATTTTATCATTTTCTCGGTTAGACATTATAAAATATAAATAATAATAATTAGTTATAAATTATAATATACCTACTATCGTTTTGTTTTAATAATAAAACTAGGTAGGTACCTATATAGTATATAGCCATGTATAAGTAGGTACTCACTACGGCAGTACGACACTACTCCAATTCTATAATTATATTTATATTGTATATTATTATATTTATATTGCAGCCCCACCACCGGGCATAATGTGTTATGGCGAGGTGGGTGGTGGTAGAATGGGTGACTGGGTATCATGCGTCGGTGCCGGGTCCGGCCGTAGTCCTATGCGTGTGTAGACTTGTTCCTTTAACGTGTAGTGTACAGATATTAATATTGGTCATTGCTTATTTATTAGTGATGAGTGCCTACTGCCTGTAGCGCATACTGATTACAGCATAAACTGTTTCTTGACTATAGCTGAGTCTTGCACTCTTGATTATTTGTGGTCGGCCCATACCCTTGTATACTTAACATAATAAAATATCACCAGTGTACCACACCGTGTCCTGACCACCCACCTACACACCCACCCACCCACCATCATATAATAGGGGGGGCGACTGCCCCCCCTGAACGGTTGGTTCGGCGCCACTGGTTGTTACAATATAACAAACAATGAAATACTAAATCAAAAACTTTCTCCAAGATCAAAATTTCTGACTGTAAAAACTAAAAAAGATCACTTTTAAATAGTTTCTCTGAGCCAACTTGTTCTCGCGTATTGAACCACACACTGTAAGTTAAGTGCAATAGACTATGTTAGCACCTATACTCGCTGGAAAAAAAATGTAAATTTGTGGCAATACGACATGGAATTATATGATTTACCAGTATGTAAATCGTTTATTATTGTACGTATATAAAATAATAGTGGTAGAGAGGTTGTTGCTTGGCAGGCACTAAAAATTGTGAAAAATACTCAAGTATCACTTATGATGATATGTACGCCACCTGTATTTATCTAAGCCAATATGCGGAAATGTTTATTAATAATGGCAATCCCCCCTCCCCCCTTTTTTTTGTTCAATCTCTCTTTTCACGTTTTATTAAATCAAAATCAATTCCAGAGAATTACATAACGATACGAGCGATACATACAAGGTGGAATAACCGGTTGGAGAAACAGCAGATATTTTCTTGATGACCGTGAAAACCGATGACAAAAACAACAAAATATTATTTTCTGTGACAAGAATTCTAATTTTCGTATTTTCTAGATTTTCACCCAATTCACAGTAATTGCAAAACGCTGTTGTTGTGTTTTACTATAACTTTTATTCTGTTGTCCCTATAGGTAATAGGTAACAGTAGAAGGTATATATACCTGTAATAAGTAATAAGTAATTGGCGCAGATGGTCTAATTACACTGCAGCTCAGGATTGTTATCGCGTGTTATATTATGGTATTTAAGGAGTGATTTTGAAATGATTTCGATGATTTCGTTGTTTATTTTATTACTGATGATATTTTTTCTCTTCACTACAACGTCCAACAGAGACGCCGAGTTGTGATATATATATATATACCACGCATGTCAAATAGTTAGGTAAATACTGACGTACTGTACTATACTGTATATTGTACATAAATTCTGGAGGCAAAGTATATTGGCTTTAAGGGATGTTCTTCAAAGAAGGGGTACTTGATTTAAATTTAAAATTGTGTTATTATTATTATTATTATTATGTGTGTGAACAACGTGCAACAGTCGTGTGAAAACTGAGGAACAGCACGTACACCGATCGTGGTCATTTCCTCCGGCATATGGGCAAATAGGAGGGGATTTAGGGGCTACGCCCCCTAAAAATGTTCACAGTCCCCCCAACAAACATTTCCTAAATGTTATTAAAGTTTAAAAAAAAATTTGAATGTTATTTAATATTATTAAAGTAGGGCTTAAGCTCTCCAAATCTCAAACGCTCTTTGCGCCTATATGTCCTCCGGTAAGGTACGCCCTTGTGCGTGTTTTCATTTTACCATCAAATTGTTGCAAATGTGTACTGTGTACACACTCATGCTCACACACAATGTACACACAATATACACACACAAACGCACTCAAACACATGTTATAGCGAATGACGCGACGGTGTATACGTCTATTGCCAAGGTCAAGGCGATCCGGTCTACACATGATAACCTGCGTATGCGTTTTTCTTTCCGTACACACACGCACGAGAGTGTGATGTGCTGCGATGTTGGTCCATCCACGAGCTTTTCCTGACATAGGGATAAAATATACTCTCAGCTCTCACAAACACGTGAAGACACGTGCGGGGGCATAACTAAGCATGCGCGTTTTGTATGTATAATATAAAAACGTGTATTATACGTTTGTGCGTAATATCCATGTACGCGACGATGATATAATTTCGATCTACTCCAGAAGTCACAATAAAATAATAATGATATTAAAATAGAATCTCTTAAATATGTATAATTAAAGATGTCGTTATTATTATATGCCGTATTGCCGTATGGATGAATCAATATCGCACATGCTGGTCAGGCTCGTCACCAATGTCAACCGGAAGTTTTCTCAGGGTCCGTCACAGGCCGCACCATAAATTTAATGAAATACGCCAGTGAAGTAAACATCGTATTTATTTTCAGCAACATGATAACATCGAGTTTTTGGAAGTGCGAACGTTTATATTATTATTTTAATCAAAAACCACTATATTATAGTCATCGCTGTATGTAATGCAGTGGCGTACGAAGGGGGGAGGGGGTGGCTAACGGGCTGAAGATAAGATGGTGTAGAGACCTAGAGATTTTAAGTGCTAAAAATAATACATTTATATAGGTACCTATAGATAATATCTAAGAGGATGGAACATAATATAGAATATTTAAAACATTTAAGTTCTTACATCCCTTCTTTGTTTTGGGCCAATCCAACCACTGAGTGATATTAAAGAAATCGACGGTGGTCATGACCTTTTCGAGAAGCGTGTATGTGTTGTGTAACAACGACTAGCAATATCTATACTGCAGATGACATATGTAATACATATATCAGCAGTCCTAAAAATGTCAGACTGTAGGAAACATTTTATTCATCGGCTGACGGACTTCGGATTTATCCTTTGTCCGTAAACATGAAAAACGTACGAGACGAAATCAACATAAACGCGATTTACATATATACGAGATGGCCACCAGATAAAAAAATAATATTATTGTATTCGGTTCGTATCTCGTATAGATCTACCTATATATGTATATCTACCTATATATGTGTATATAAATAAGGAGCAAACCGTCCAAAAGTATCAATAGGTCAACGTACTTGTATAGATAATCTATAATGTATACTTGTATACTTGGGAGGCGGCAGTATATAGAGATAGCTTTTGAACTTTCATGTTTAATCGTCATTCCCACGTCATGCCTACGTTTAAACAACGCAACGTTATCTGTCTGCGTTTATAATTATGTTAAAATGTTACATTTATAAACATATGTAATAATACCTTTATTATATATTATTTATATGTATTATAACGTAACAGGAAAAACTGATGTTTACGAACAAAAGAAAAACCATATTAGTTAATATAAATTTCAATACGAGAAACCGTAAAACAAAATCAAAAACTGAATGGAGATAAATCAGAGTTATAAATGTTCATGTTTTCACTGACTTATTAAAAATTCTCAAAAAAAACTGAATTTTTTTTATTTTTTTTATTTTCGTTGGTTTTTTAGTTTGTTTATAGATACATGAGACAATATTTTTTTTAACTCAACTAAACGGTTTTATAATAATAAACTAATTTGAAAGTGATACGTACATACCTTATCTGGTATAATATAATTCAATGATACTTTTAATTTTAGATTCTGAGCGAAGGGAGGAAGCTAATGGATTTACAATGATATTTTTTTTATCCTGTATTCTGTAAACGAAATTTCTACCAGAAGAGCCTCGATTTCAACATATAGTATACTAGTATCCTATCTTTTAGCAAATTGGATCAAGATGGTACTTTAAACAGATCATTTTTCAAATTTCTCAATAGATTTTTAACGTCAACGGAAAAACCACCAACTTTTATTTTTTTAACCTAAATCTTTGTTTATCACCATAGAAACGAATAAAATTTAAACATTACCTAATTCCCATTAGATATAATATTATAATATACAATTAATTGTTACTTATTAATAAATATTTATGATTCATACATTTTCTTTCATCCACTCAGAATCGTATTTTATCGAATGCATTGCATTAAAATCGAATACCTACTGTAATAATACACTATCCTGTCCGAGGACCAAAGATACAATTGCTACCACTGAACTACTCCACCCCGCTGCTTTTTATATACAAATATTAATTAGCAAACACTTAATTGCTTAACTTTAAGCCATAACTTTACCAAATTGTATTTGTTTTTACTTGTTAATAAAATATTATTATTACTTATACAACGCTTATTATAAATATCTAATATTAAGAGTGACAAACTGTAATAGTATAAAACTCATCTCTCTTTGTTTTATAAATGTCATGCTTAATACAAATTAATTGGAAAGCTTACTCGCCTAAGTGCCTTTGAAATTATATATTTTGTACATATTAAAAAGTTTTCATTTCAACTGACTTTGGAAATATCCACGTTATTTACATCTTTGATACGGATTAATCGTATACGGCAAATAGTTCACGGTGATTTCTGTCATCGAGTAAAAACCGTTGGGATTGTGTAACTCTCCCTCAGATTTATATGTATATATGTATATTGTATATATATTATGGGTACATGATTTATGGTAACGGAGAAAACCGTTCTGCGACTAATGCAAATCGCTGCAATGATTTTGCAAAGAAATAACGATAAAATGTCAACCAATGGTTATTATATAAGAGCAGGTCGCAGCACGAATTATTATTAACTTATTCGAAACTCGATCCGCTATTTAGTATTGTTGTGTTTTACGTTTTTGTACTCGAATGGTTGACGAAAGGTAGAAACGTCAAAAATCGAACATACCACGCTTCGCCGGCACGCGCGCACGTCACCACACAACGCACACGGGGGCGTATTATTTAGTGCGCACGTTCAACAGGTATGAATTGATATTATTTTAATTTTCCACGGCGACTCGTGCGTAGGTTTATTATCCGTCGTCAACATCACAATAAAATGGAAGTATTTCTTTTTCATGACGATTGTGGTGAACCACCGGAAATTTCTTTTTACAAATGAAAAGCCATGCCATGAATACGTTGACAAGAATAGCGGGGAATTTTCGTTGGGAATATCAAGTACCACCTCATCGCACTCCGCATTCCGCTAACATTTAGGGACCCGTTTTGGCCTCCACTGCAATGCTTATATTGTTTGGTAGTGATGTGGGTGATAGGGGTCACGATAGCTGTAGGGTCGTAGAGAAAAACCGATTTCGTTAAACCAAATACCAATATAATATAAAATTGTATGCGTGAAACACATTTGAAACGGTGTTGCCGCTTACTCAGAGAAAATTAAATTTGCGTTCAACCCGTTCTATACTATACTATGTATTTATGTACAACGGGAATATTACGCCGAAAAGGTTGCGTACCCCTTATAGTTTTTCTTATGACGACACCAAAATAAAACACAATTAAGACTTTATTTTACAATTTTATCGAATTAATAATAATAACAAAATATCAAGTAAATATACCAATAAAAATAACCTGCAGTCGTAGTTCTTTACGAATCTTGTTAAAAATATGTTATTAACACGTTTCACGACTCAAGCAACACGTGTCGACAAATTTTATACATTTTTAGAATAAATAAAAAGGACGAATGTTTATTAAATGAAAAATATTTGAATGAGAGGGGTGTCTAGGTGGAGATAACCACGAGCTTACAAGACATTTAAATCTTTAGTTTTAAATTTCATTGCAGTAAACACTAAACACAGAGTTACCTACACTTTTGCATCAATCTTTCTTTCTTCACATTTCATTAAAATTGTTTTCCAATTCAAGCACTGCGCATTATCAGTTAGGTTAAAATGGTTAAATACATTATTAATTAGCTATAAATTATAATATAATATGCGCATTGACCTTTTGAGACCTGGTGAAAATCTTTTTACTGTTCAGTTTCTTATTTATCTAATATTGTGTTCACCCACAATTCCAAAACGTCGTATAACACCGTTTTATGTCGTATAATATGCACGGGGCACGGGTTCTGATAAACTTTGCGATTGTTACATGAGATCGTTCTTAATTTATTATACATCGATATAATTGGGTGGAGCAAGAACATTTAACTAAACGATTATAACATTATCGCATTTAGATGCGTACGTGCAACGTGATTATTTTCACGTCGAAAAAATTACAGTTGTATTACTAAATTATTGAATTTAATTTACACTTACACATATGTTCCATATGGATATGACGAGCTTGTATAGATTGTCGTTCCGTAGTCCTTGAGCACTTCTGATCACACAAGATAAATGTTTTGTATGGTCTATTTACCAATCTGTTTTAATAAGTAATAAACATAATATTTCCTAAGTTGAGAGAAAAAACACTACAATGGTTATATCTCGTGTATATTTTATTAAATATTTTGTTGTATTTAAAAACTGAAAGATGCGGTATGATATACTATTATGTAATACAACATAATATCTATTATACCGTTGTGGATGAGTTTCTATTATGATAATTCATCCACATTGTCATCTATTTTGTGAGTGTTGGACGGAATCAAAATAAGTAAAAAACATTCTTACAGCCTTTTTTTGTCGATTGTAATAAATACAATATTTTATATTTATATGTATGTGATGAAAGGTGTCGTCGTCGTAAACCTCTCCAGCGTCCAAAATTGGTTGGTGGGTGTGACCTCGTGGACATCGATAATGAGGCACCGCAGTAGTTATAATAACAACCTCGACAATATATAGTTAATAAGTACCTAATGTCTAATGAGTAATGACTAATTACCAATGAAATAAATAATAAACATAATATGATATTATTATAGGACTACGTCTTGAAGTTATGATAAAGATATTATACCTTTCTTCTTTCAGACATAATTATTATTTTTCTATTGCTTATCCTTATTGTATAACATAAGATAAAACCCTTTTATCCCCTCTCATTAACACTTCCGACATTGACAATTTAAAACAAAACTTCTCATAAGTTTCTAGTTTCTACTGTAAACAAAATATCTAAAATATAGGTATATAAACAGTTTTTTTATAGACATTTTAATTTCAATTTAGGAAAAAATTAGATACGATTTGTTATTTTGTTGCAATTTAAAAATATTATCCGTAGGTACTGAAAACCTATAAAGTATATTATTATATTTTAAACACACAATGTTTTTGGGAAATGGAAAACGTCACCCACACCAGAATGTCAGATAAGACCTCTTTCCTAAATATAACATAATATAAATATAATATATATATTACATTATATAATGTAAATAATTATGTTTCATTTCCATTATTAGTTATTTTTTACCATAGAGGTATTTTTTGTGTTTAAATCAGTGGTTTTCAACCTTTTTAACGACGTAGCACACTTCTTCTCCTACAAAATTTTCGCGGCACACCAATTCATATCATACGTGATATAATACCTAGTATATATTTAGATATATAATATTTATACATATATAGGTACACTATTTATAATCTACTCTATTAGAGGGTTAATTATTGTGAAATAAATTAAAACAATGATGACAAAATGTGTTAGCAGAAATATTTATTTTATATGATAATAATGTACAATGAAATAAAAATATACCGATTAATGAGATATTTGTGCTTGACGTGTGGTGCAGAAACGTTTTATTCTAGGACGAACTGTCGACAAGCTCACTCTCAGTTCTTCTTCTACGGATCGAAGTCGTTCTCTTTTTTTACTTTTTATTGTAGTGACTGCTGAGAATCCTTGTTCGTATAGATATGATGTGGAGAATGGTAGTAAAATTGTTATTGCTTTTATAGATATTTCAAGAAATTCAGCTTGAGCATATATCCAAAATTTGTTAACCGTCATTTCTTTAAATTTTAGCTTTATTGTTCGATCATTTTTCAGTGAGATAAGATTGTCTTCTTCCGCCAATGTCAAACCAATTACCTCATTAACTGATACACTGAATGGATTCCGCACCCAGTCATAGTCTTCAACATTTATGCTGGGAAAGTATTTCGTCAATTTGTCTTTCAGTAACATCATAGATTCGCTAATTAACGATATGAGACTGGCGTCTACATTTTAGTATAAAAAAAAAAATAAGTATTATTTAAAATATACCATGTAGGACAAAAGTCATCAAAAAGTAAAAACACAATATTTCGCGACGCGACGTATAGTTATCGGTACGGCTGCGACGGGCAAACTAATATTAAATACTATTATACATTTATAAGTATTCGATTAATGATTAGCCTGTCTTTATATTTGTTTGTTATAAGTTTTCATCGAATATCGATAATAATACTGGAAAATACAAAATTAACTCTATTAATAGAATTTTCGCGGCACACTTCAAGGGCGCTCGCTGCACACCGGTTGAAAACACTGGTTTAAATATTCAAAACCCGGTGTGTGACGTTCAAATACCTGAATATTTGCCCCCCAAACCTTCACCCACTATGACACCATGATATGTGAATTTGTTGAAAAATGTTGAGTCGGAAAATCAGTAAGTGGTTTCCCTAGTCTAACAAAAACTGAAATGACGTCACTGGGTTATTCTGCACATATGACAGGAGCCAAGGAGTGTAGATTTAGTGGTTACAGTGAGGTACAAAGCATTTTGCATTGTGCGCAACCACTTTCTCTCTGCGAGCGGAGCATCTTTACGCTGCGTTAAAATGTAATTTTATTATCATAATATTATGGACAATACTGAACAGTGCGGAAATGTACCTATTTTGCCTATACAATACGCCGGACAACACATTATGTATAGTGATTTATTTATATTATTTATAAATGCGTTTACTTTAAAATCTAAACTTTATTTTTTGATTCATTCAGCTGCATTCTTCCGATTTTAAGCATCAAAACACTTATTAAAATGGCTAGCGAAATCTTGGGTTTCGTCAAAATAAAATAAAAACAAAAGCATAAACATCGATTCTTCCAGTGAAACCAAGTTGTGACGCATATCTAAAGACTAGAGTGCAGACGTGCAGTATACACTGGCGAAAAAACAGCGATCTTTATCAATCTTCATTTCTCTCCAAATTGAAACTTGAAAGTATCGAAATATTTGATGAAAATAACCTGAACGTAAAGAAATGTTCGAATTCGTGTAACTAGTAGGTACTTAATCATAGATTACTTTTTGGAGTCATAACATAGGTATAATGTATAAGTCATATTATAGAAACAAATAAGATATTATATTTAGTAACAAGTATTGACATTAATTTTAAAATTACGTTTAAATAACATATTATTATGTTAGTATTGTTGCGGATTGACTTGATCAAATATTGAAATATATGTGGGCAATTAATTTTCTATATTTTCTATTATTTTAATATTTTCATAATATTCATTACCAATAAACTATAAAAAGAAGTTTAGTAAAAGTCATATTATCATTTTATAAGTCTTTGAAATTTTGATGAAATTTGATATATATAACCACTTTTTTTCTTTTTGTCTAGTTATTCCTAACTGGATAATACGTTGTTATGGCAGAATAACATAGTGTTTGAACCATAATTATTTATATCATAAAAGTTTCAGTGTAAGAATTTAATATTGTATGTATAACTGTTAAATAACGAAGAATATTCTAATAAAGAATTTATTGTATTATAAACTTTATAAGACATGTCAAATATTGCTGTAGTAAAGAGTAATATGTCGGAAGCCGAAATTTGCTCGCCGTCCGCAGAGCAACTCTTAATGCATAAAGTTTTCACCGACTTGAGAAACTGGTCGGCAAACTTTGTGAAGTTGGAATGTCACGGTGATTTCACCGGGCTGAAGATTAGGAGACAATGGAGATCAATGCCAAACATATCGTCGGCATGTCGCGTTGATGTCGTATTGGTGAAGGCCAGTATCTGTCGTGATAAAGCGACGCAAACTGAGACGGTCTTGAGTGAAGCAGAAATAATTCAAAATACACTTCGACAACATCATCCTATAACAGCAATGGAGGAATTGGCCCCCGAATTAGCCAATAAACGCAATCGCCCGTCTATGTGGAAACGGACAAAGCGTTTTTTCGTCCGATTGTTCACTCGCTAACTCCAACTTCAGCTGAACAAGCGGACGAAGAAACTCTGCCCGTTTTCACATAGATGAACCATTTTCACCATTGTGACTTGTGAGCTCTGTATTCCTCCATGGTTGTTCTAGTATGATATTGTTTCACTGTATTATGAATTTTTCTATAGAACTATTATTATCACATTTCGATAGAAGAGCGTGGTTATCTGGGAGGAGACCTCATATTTATATAAATAATATATATGAATTTGTTTTGTATTATTACTATTTTGCACTTTGTATTATAACTAATAACTATGTATTTGTATTTTGTTTTGTATTCATACAGATACAATAAATTATTAATTATATGAACCATTTTATGTTCATTGGTTTTTCAATTATGTAATTACTAGCTAAATAACCAGGCGTTGCACGGGAAAAAATTGTGATTAATTAACTCCTTTTTGGTGCAATTCGCTCTGTATAGGTATGGAAGCAAAATCATATTATATTTTAATTTTTAGCTATCCCGCGTGGCCTTGGCCCTGTGCCGCAACTAGAGACAAACGGGCCCGGGTGCAAGTCATATTTTGGGGCCCCCTATTTCAAACTTTTGTCTTACAGAATTGCATATCACTAAAAGCGCAATTAAGGGTGTAGGAAAATATTATTATTATCTAGCTTATTCATTAAAATATATAGTGTCTACACAAAAAATTTCGAAAATTATAGTTTTTTGAAAATATTTTTACATAATGGCATATCTTTTCTAAGCAACCTCTAAGAAAAATAATATGTTTAAGTTTTAAAATTTTTAACTTTTTTGGTATAAATATTAAATAGGAATGTTATATTTTTCAAATATCATAATATTTAAATTGAATTTTGCTAAAATAAAATAAAATAATGTTTTAAGTATAACATTTTTGTCATTGCTAATTATTTATTTATAATATTAATGATGCAACTTATGAGACTATGAGAGAGAGTTAAAAGTTCAAATGAAAAGCTGATTTTACTCAATGCATTATAAGAGGTATACCTATATGAGCGTCAGTTTTGGTGCTATAGGTACACTACTATTCTATTATATAGGTAGTAGGCAGTGGCGTATAAACAAATTGTTTTCAGTATGGGGCATGGGCCAATTTATCACTAGTTAGCATAGCGTGACTAACATAGCCATAACTATACTTTTTTTAATGAGCTGAGTGGTTATAAATACAAATAAAAATTGCGCAATCAAATTTTATAATTATTATATAAAATTCATTTTTAATTCTTTTTTTAAAAATATTGACAATTTCATAAATACATATAAGCAGTATATATTTGTATGTTCACAGCCAGCTTTTCCACGGTAAAACAAATAGTTCAAGGGGGGAATGTCCGCTTGAAGCACTTCGATTTACCGCGTAACACAATACAGAGATTTCACACTGATTGTCTACCAAATTTCGTCTCACACAAAAATTATTTAACATTTACCAAATTTTTTTTAGTAAACTTTTATAATTATCCAATAATTTCTGTTTTTCTTCTTTCAATTTATTTCTTGTTGTTTTCAAATTGCTTTCGAAATCCTGATATTCTACTCGTTCATGTTTTTTAAATAAAAAATTTTTTAATTAATATTATTTGTTTATAATAAACGAACCGTGTTTTTAAATTATAACACACAACTAAAATCATCGTCCTTTTTCTTTTAAATATATAATTCTGTTCACACTTGAACATCAAATAACTAAAAAAACAACTGTATTTATATATTTCACTGCAAAATATCTTGTAAATTGTGTTGATATTTGAACTTTAAATCCTCATAAAAAACCTTGATTATGTATTTTTAATACTTTTAATCTGTTATTGTAACAATGTGTCAGGAGCCTTGTATTAAATTTTCAAGAATTTTGACCCACCCAACGAATAAAATCTTAAAGAAAATTTCAAGTAAGTACTTACAGTTATTGAAAAAACTTTTTGTGTCTGTCATCTCCTTTTAGGACAGTAAAAATGCTTAGAATGCTTAGATATTTTTCTTCAACAGTATCTTTTCTGATAGGAAAGTGAATCTAGTTGGTAGTATTACTAACTCTGTGGTTAGTACTTTGGGGTATCTTATTATCTTGTTGGTCGTTGGATATATTATATTATAAGAGTTAATCCAAATCCACATCCAGATACTATCTTAAATCGTGTCCAAATCTCAATAAAGTTAACCAAATATGGTATTTACAATATAAAAAGTAATATTAAATAATATGTTAAAAATAAATACAAATATTATCTTAAAATTTGAATCATCGAACAGTATTTTGATGAATTGAACAGCTTTTTTAAGGTATAATAGTTGGACATGGTTGGACAAAATCTTAATTTAATTGTAAGAGGTCAATTTAAGATTTCTTTTTAGGGCAACACTGATGTATGCATTCAATAATATTATTATCATGGTCTTAGAAGACCGTGATTATTATGGTGGAACTTCTTATCAGCTTTCCATAAGAATAATGTAATTCATGTGACCACGACTGACCATTGTGATTTCATATTATATTATTATAATATTCTGTGATTATACTTATACCACAAATCGCAATATAATTTGAATATTCAATATAATATTGTCATGGTATGGTAGGCGGTAGCCATTTACATCTTAAGGCCTTTTGTAAATACATTTTGTATTGTAAATTTTAAATCAAATATAGGAAAGTGTATAACTGTACAACACATTTATTATAATGGTTTCTATTTCTAAAACATTTTTACCATTAAACACACAAGGAGGAAATAACCAAATGCCTGTAATCGGATGTAAGTCATAAAATAAATATTGTTCTTATGTTTCGAATGACGAATCTTGATCATAACTATTTTTGTATAATTTTTTATGATTTTAGTTGGTACATACACAATTAGCGATGAAAAAATAATATTGAATGTCTTGGATGTGGCACTTGGCGCTGGCTATCGTCTAATTGGTAAATTGATTGCATATTGATTCAAGTATATAATTTACATAGGTACATATAAGCTTATGTGAATATTTATTTACAAAATTACAGAAACACTAAATTTATTTGTTTATTGATATAATTTATTAATAATGAACAAATGATTTAGTTTTATAAAATAATATCAATACTCATACTCACCTAACACCTTAGTCATATTAATAGGTACATAGGTAATAGCACTTAAACTTTGAATAATTATCTTTATGAATAATCATTTGTCTTATTATTGGTTTATGTTATGTTAATTTAATTATTTGTTTTTACTTTTCTCTATTTGATTATAAATTTAAATAATTCTTAAAATCATATTATATTTAGTGTTTGTGGTCATTACTATTAGCTATTTATTTATCAATCTTTTTTACTCAGTATTTTAGTATATAATATTGTTTTTCAGATACAGCAGCAGTGTATAACAATGAGCAATATATCAAAGAAGCACTTAAAGTGTTATTACCAAAGTATCATCTGAAGCGTGAAGATTTGTTTATTACATCAAAATTAGGTATACATATTTGCAATGTCGCAATGTCTGGTTGTAGAAATTTTTAAAGCCAAAGCATATATAATATAATTTAATCTCTTTAATCATTCCATTTGAAAAAAACTATTCTGAGCTACCTTACTGTGTCTGCATGTAGTCTGTCAAAAAACACACATCATTGTAAAATCCATACATTTATTACTCCTCTGAGAATCTAAAATTTAAATGTAGATTAAATTATTCTGTTAAAATAAAAATAATAAATATTATGTATCTGAATTCAATACTAGTGTACCTTTACACAAAGTACAAACAGCTATACCAAGTTTTCCTAACATTTGTTTCTCAGTTTTCTCTTAAAGTGGACTTTTGACTTGATCCCTTAATACTAAGCCTTTTTAAAAGGGGAGAACTTCATAATAAAAAAACATACATCATTGTAAAACCAATACATTCGTTGCTTCGCTTAAAATCTAAAATGTCGTACAAAAAGCTAAAAGTCCCTTTTGTCACTACAAGTAAAAATTTTTGAATTGAAACATTTTTTCTGCTATGTTATGTGTCTCCAGACACAAAAATGTATACATTCATTGCTTTGCTCAGAATCTAAAAGAAATTGAAAAATCTTTATTTATAGAGGTACTCAGGTACAATAATTAAATGTGTCATTTACTACATTTTTCATATTTTTTATGTTCTAATATTTGAATGGCCATTTATTTTACCAACTAGTCTTTTATTATCCTTACACTAAACAAACTATTTAAATTAATTTGAATGTAGAAACTCAGCCAGTTTTTTTTCTACAAAATGTATACTAAAACTTACATTAATTTGACCATTTTTGTTTTTTTTAAGAGGATGTTATACCCACCTGTGTTGTCTCCGTCTTACACACATACAGTGGCAAGGTGAAGCAATTGCCTCTGAGATTTTTCTTAAATAGAGGGGTGGGTCCCCTAGTAAATGTAATATGATATACTCAATAGGTAGTCAATAACGATTTGAAATATAATTAGATATCCCATATTAGTACATTTTCATGCATTAATACTTGGGATATTTGTAACTTGCCTCTGGAAATTTTTTATTTTGTCACGCTACTGTACACGAACGACATAGCAAATTTTTATTCTCCAGTTTCGATAGTATGCTGTTAGTTTTGATATTAGAGCGAATTGACCTTTTATCAAACTTTTAGATAAGAAAATTATCTGTGTTCTTTTTTTGGTTTATTACAATATTTTAATTTTTAAGTGAATTATGTATATGTAAAATATTTATATTTGAAAATATTCATAATTCACTTTAAAATGTAAAAATCCTACCAAATAAAATCCTACACACCTAAACCAACAAGAGATAATGTTCTTACTTTAACGCAGTGGCGTAGCCAGTAGGTGGGCCCAAGCCTACCCAGATTTTTTCTAGAAAAATTGAGGAAAGCAAAAGCCCCAATTTCTGTTGGCGAGTAGAAGTCGTCTAGTAGGCCTACCAAAAAAATAAAAAACTCTAGCTACGCTCCTGCCTTAATATCTAATAATCGGTCAATTCACTCTAATATCAAAACTTACAGCACACTATTGAAACTGGTGAATGAAAATCTGTTATGGCGTATGTGTATAAGATGGAGACAAGATATGCGGGTACGACATCCTCTTAAAGACAATCATCTTTACAAAATATAATATATAATAAACTAATATCGACCCACAATACATTCACTGTTAAAGTGAAATTAATAATATATGCACATTAACTGACTATGCATTGTTTAAACTGCAAATTGAAAAGATAATTTACCTATAAGTCTTATAATTGCTTTTATAGAATAACATTTATCCATATTAATAATTTGAGTAGTATATTAAGTTTTTCATTATTTATATTTGAAATTATAACAGTATTCTATTATTATTAATCTTATAATTAATAAAAAAATTCATAGCTCCCAAAGACCATGGAGATGAGAAGCAAGTAACAGCTGCTGTGCAAAGGTCATTGGATAATCTAGGTACCAGTTACTTGGATTTATATTTAATACACTGGCCAGGAGCTGGGCGTATTGATGCAAAGAGTCCTGAAAATTCTAAGCTTCGTAACTTAACTTGGAAGACTCTTATGAAGTTGCATGACAATGGCAATGGTTCACTTAAGAATATTGGGGTATCTAATTATACCGTAAAACATATAAAAGAAATGCTCGCCGATCCAACTAATATTGTTCCCGCTGTTAATCAGGTAATAATATATTACAATGTATATTACCTCATTCCCTTGCATTTATTTTGATGTATTTTTTTATACTCTATGATGCATATATTTATATATTTAGAGTTAGTTTTTAAAGCTAATAGAATCACAACTATTAACTATACGCCTGTACTTGTATTTGTTCCTATGAAATATGAATGATCATAATTCACAAATGTAAAAAATATTAATTATATAATATTTATAAAAATGTGCTATGAAAACAACCGATATATGTTAATTTTGCACCATATATAAATTAAATATTACCTATTTCTTTTATTTTATAAAACTTACAATCTAGCTTAAACAACACAATTAAAAAGTCTTAAATTATAAATTTATATTTATTAAATTAAAAACTTAAAAATTAACATGGTAAAAAATTTATATTTGACTTTTGGTCTGTTTGATTTCAATTTTAAATTATAATTTTTAGATTCTGAGTGGAACGATGAATGTATTGATTTTACAATGATGTGTTTTTTTTTTTTTTGTGAGTGTGCAAGATAAGTAGTCAAAATAATGCTTCGATTTTCATCTTCAGTAACTTGTTCGATTGGAAAGTGAATATCG